>MQTX01000170.1:6156-106040 GCA_009735665.1 Angiostrongylus cantonensis | reverse complement strand
TATATATATATACAACTCTAATGTATGTGCATGAATACACTTGTTCCAAGAGCTTCAGTCTGGTGAGAACCACACAGGGTGGGATTGATGCTCAGCATGAAACATGGGCTGGTAGCATTGGACTACCCAGGATGAGAAAACGATCCTGCTGGTTCATTGCTTATAGCGACTTCAATGACAATTACACGGTGCGTTTACTTGAAACAACGAGTTACAAAGTAAGACCTTACTAAACCAAGTTTCAGTCGACGCCAGCGTAATATGTTTCCTTAAATTGTTCAGCCTGCATCGGGTTGTTCCTCGTGTAAGCAGTACAGTCTGAGGAACGCTACTAACAGCCAACAAGTTCATAACGAAAATCACAGGAACATCGAATGAGATGTCGCGCAGAAATACGATCCTCCACACATTCTCCATTGATCGTCGCAAGCAGATTTCCGGCGACGACACGCCGCGGAACAGCGACGGTAGCGAACGCGATTAAACTCGTCCGCTAGGTGACGGCGTGATGACGAACGCATAGTGACTGGTTGACTGTTAAGGTTTAAGGTTTTGCTTATTCCTTATTTATTCAAGGTACTCTTTATTGGTTACTTTTTTGTTTTCCTAACAGTTCTGTTAGTAGTCGTAAAATCGGAAACACTTAACACTTACGAGATCTCGTCACCTACAGGAGTCACACTCTGTGAAAACAAAGCCAACTTTTAAATTAAAATCGGCATATCTTGGCTCGTAATAGATTCTAGCATTTGCGGTAGAAGCTTCTGGGACCTATTTGTCTTTGCCTAGCGGAGAGAGGTCTTCTTATTTCACCGCCACGAAATTCTGTTCCTCTAGGGCTCGTGACCCATATATTTTTTACGCTTCATTGTCAAGAGGCTCCTATTTCAAACACGGAAACAAACAAACTTCTCAACCGCTGGTGTTGCTCTAAAAAGTTTACAAACCTCAGTTGTGTCAGTCATCTTTTCCATTCCGGAAGCTTGAGTTCTAAGCGTTTTTAAATTTAAATGAAGCTGTATAAAAACCTTATGTACGATTAATGCGATGGAGTAGATCCTTTGCCAAAGGTTTAGTTCTAAACTGCTAACTCCTCGTTTGGCAATGGAGTAACCCTCAATTACTGAAAACCAGCTTTGTCGCCTTTAAATGTTAAGTGAACTTTATCAGTAATATGGTCGAACTATCATACAGTCATGGAGGCTGACTGTGCTTGTGTTCTGTTCGCTGGTCACTGTATTGACTTCATCAATATGTTGAGAATCAATTGAAACTTCCAGCAATGTTTTCATGTGAAGATATGGCCATATGCCTAATAAATTTTCGTTCTGCGAAAACACTTAGCGGTAGGACCTGTTTTTAGCAATGGTTGACGCTTCTTCGACCAATGGAGAGTCAGCGAGGAAAAAAGTCCTGCCAATGGAGTGCCTTCAACGTCTTCAAAAGTTCGATAAAGCATTGACTGCTCTTGAAGTAGCGCTTGAACCTGTCCTCAGTGTTAGTTTCGATGACTACATGAAAGTGAGTTGTGTCATTTATTCTAGGCTCATCATGATTTGCTATAAACTATTGCCCTTCCTAGCGGTCAGGCCTAGGATTAGTGCAGGTCGATGTGATGACGATGTTTGCTATGAGCTCCTTAGGATGGTGTTTAGTGGCTCAACGTGGAAGAGATCCAAAGGATAATGTGCAACTGGCGGATGAACTAGTATGTTTTCAGAGTTATTTATGTGTATTCAAAATAATGCTAGTTAGGGTGCATGTTGCACAGTGAGCGAAGAGGCTAAACATGGGACTGATCCTGCATCCCATGTTCACCAAACCTTTCACCCATCCAGGATCGCCAAATTGCTACCATACTTGTCTGGGAGGATAACAGCACTGACTCGACACATCGGTAGGCACCGCGAGTCAATGTCAAAGTCAGATATGCACTCAGTCACCTCCAACGATGCTGGCGCATCCCTCATGAATTGATCAACGCCCAGAGCTTATCCTTTTATCTTTTACTCATGCTAGAAGCAGTTTTAGTTGAAGTTGGTGCCATCCTTTCTGTAGAGTCACCATTGTCTTTTCTGTTTTTTTCTCAAAATTTTCGTTGTTTTGTTGTTGTTTTTCACTGATACGTCGTTCCAGCGACGTACGAAACAGTATGTCGAGAGACTGAAATCTATTGAAACTCGAAAAAGCGCACCAGGGCTCAACAAACGAGTTGCGAAGGTAGGACCTACATGTTACTGTGTTGCATCGCTTTAGTTGTCTTTCTTCTAACTCCTTGCTGTCATCCAGGCTTTCGTTAGAAATGCACTATGGGATGTCCCCAGTAAGCGCTCGAGACACGAAGTTGAAATGCCCGAAGAAAGTCCTTCAATCGATGAAGAGCAGCAATCTGTTGTAAGTTACTTCCTGGCAGAACTATTCTAGGGCTTTTGTGAATTCAAGGGCTAGTTTCGTTAGTAAAACGACCTTAGAGTGGTTTATTTTCAGCTTTGTTGTGTATTCTCATCGAAAAAATACGGTGGCTAGTTTAGAGCTGCCGATTTCTTTCTTCTAGATGCCTAGGTCATTTTAATTTGAAATCGGCTATTTGCTGATAGTTTGATGGGGCATATGAAAGAAATGGGAAAAAAAGGAAGATTCTTGCTGCAGTGCGTGGTAGTTGACTCTTATTCTAAAAGAACGATGCTTTCAAGTGTTGTGTGTTGTTATAACCACAGTGATGCTGAGAAATTTGCAAAACTCCAGACCGCACGTGTCTGCGGTGGAGATCGAACACGCTGTTGCCCTTTCCAGGGGCTAACGCTTTCACCACCGCACCAGATGGATCCTTTGTTTCGCCATACTCTCAGCCTTTTTTTTTAACTTTATAGGTGTTCTCAGCAATCACACGGTTTGATCTGGGGAGCACGGGTGTTATGTGTTGTATTGTTCCTGTTTTCTATCGTTATCTCTCAGTGTTTTGTAGCTAATTGTAGGACTCTGATATTGAAGAAGACGAGGTCGTAGCACCAGCAGTCATCGAACAACCGTCTTATACTGTTGCAAATATCAAATTTGAGGTAAGTTCTTTTGCATCCTGTCTTTATGTGCATAACCTATGTATCTCAGGATATCGCCCAACCCCTACGACCTGCAAAAGTGATAACTGGACGAAGAAAGTAGTCTATGTGCTCCTTGTACACCGTTGTTTGTATGTACATAAATTGGTAATGCCTTTGGTATGCCATCTGATAGCTATGCTCACATCGATTTTGTTGTTTTTCTTCACGATGGAGGTGTAAGCAGTGTCGCTTTCATGTCAAAAACCGGTTTTTAATTCCTTATAAGGTTGGTATGAAAAAGAACTACTTGGTTTTTCCTTAAACCACAGTGATGCCGAGATAGTTGCAAAACTCAAACTTCAGGCCATATTGTACAGGTAATAAGTAGAAAGTGATGTCGATCACAGCCTCAGCTTAACTGGTTTCAGTGCCCGTTTGTGCACCCAGATCATTTTCGTTGATGTGATTGCTGATGGCACCGTTAGGATAAAACACTGGTTAAGAGAAAGGCGGAACTACAACCTTAATGGTGCAGTGGATAACCAGTGACTTCTCGGGAAAAGCTAATCGCGTGTTCGAATCTGGCCTAGGATCTGAGTTTTCCAAATATCCCAGCATCACTGTTGTTGTATTTCAGCTAATACCGTGAAGAAATATTGAGCAGTAAAAGGTTGTATATTGCATAGAACTCTATTGTATAATGGATCTATAGTCGATTAAAAACATGGCTACGTGGCAATCCAGGTTCAACAGTGCTTGCCCTGAGGCGCAGATGGGTTTGGATGCCAAGAATATATACAAACACAGTTATATTTGTGCATTCTTAAGATGTGTTTGCATGTAGGCGGATTGTATGCTAAATGTTTATTCGGTTAAGAATATGCAACCGAGTGACTAGGAAATGAGGGACGGCTAAGATGTTTTCTTCCATCAAGCCAACAAGCCAATCCCACATTTAGTTCCGTATTGACCATCGTAAGCGTGATTATGTGTGATGTAATGGAAAAACTTACTGACCTGGTTTCGTCTCATAATTGAAAACGCTGAAAACATGATCTTCTACATAGTGTTAAGTGCATGTCTCTCAAGCGAGAGCACCATTACAGCTTTATCGCGCGATAACGAGCGGAGTGTTCGTTGGCACTACATATAAAGGCAGTAGAATTATCAGCAGCCTAATTGGATATGGCGTGACCCTCTGAATCGTGAGGGACCTTACCTCATCTCTTTGGCTTTTTCTTGCCGTCGTTGGACGTGTTTGTGGTCTTTCTCGAGGTTGCCAGCATGTGCACGTATCATTTCGTTTTCATCAGGGATTACGGCTAGGTTTGCATGAGCCAAAATGTCCTCCTATACAGGTCGTGGTTGTTCTAGAAGCGTTACATCCACTTAGAGTGAGTTCTACTGTCGTCCTAATAGACTCACCTGTAATTATTTATTTACGTGACCGGAGTATCCATGTATCGTTTAGAAAGTCTATCTTCATGGATCTCGAAAGCAAGGTCATGGTCAAAGGTTTGTACCATGCACTTCGAGTTGGTATTGTGTGCGTGGGCCATGTTTCAGAATACATCGATCGTCATGTATTGTGTGCAAAATCTAGGACGTGGTTGAAGTGCCAGTCCATGACTTTGCATACCATGTGTCTAGGAAATGCATTGATTCGGAAGAGTGGTTGTGGAGTTCTGTCTCCGTAAATTGATCAGTGGCCTTTCTTCTCACACTCCTATGCGAGCTTACTGTTAGATTAGCGCCGATCCAATATTAAATGATGGTATTATGGAGATGTTAGCAGAAGCACTGGTCTACATTTGTGAGACCTCCGCTCTTGTCAGGCGATTTTTATGAGAAGACCAGTGCTTTTGACAGAATAAGACGATTCCCATTTCAATTTCAAATTTTGCGATATTGTAATTGCTTTCACTGTGACCTTTCTAGTCAGAGCTTAGGCTCTCTGACAACAAATGAGTGACTTTTCGCTGCGAATTTCTCCGTAAACTGATAATAGATTGTCTCTTGTTCGCTATCATCTGTACATGCAGACGATTTTCAAGTGACGAGACCTATCTTCTTTTGAGGTACAGGTTGAATATGTAGCTTGGCTAAGCGAGGTGAAAGGATTTCGTAGAAGTCTACGAGGTGGTTAACAGAACACTGATCAACAGCCTTTGTCACCAAAATTTCCTTTTAAAACTATTTATGCACCAGTGATGTACGTCCCATATTTCAGTCTGTGTCTGGAGACCTTCATGGTAATTGTATTCTTCATTGCGATCATGTGTCCTTACAAATTGCGGCTTCCAGGATAAATCAAAAGTCGTTGTTTGAAGAGAGTGCCGATTTCGTAAACGCAGAGAAGGAGACACCGTATGCAACTCGAGATTTGATCGTTTCTCCCTTGTTGGATCATCGTACAATGTGCAACGATGTTTAGTATTTGGCGGATAAAGCTCGTTTACCCCTCGTTGATGCGTTTTCCCTGAAGTTTTACAGCAGCGTAGTCATAGATCCATAAGGTCGGTAGGACAAAGTTATTGTGAATCTGACGGAAATTTGCCATCTTGTAACGAGGATGACACTAGGGCGCTTAAAATTCCTGGCATTAGCTTACTCTTATCTGGTTTTCCGGGCGGAAATATCGAACTCTTCAACTTGGGATCTGCTGCTGTTGTAGGAACCTTCCGTAACACATCGCTGATAGACACCCATTAAATTCCGTTTGCTTGCCGATTTATTCCGGAAATCTCACTAACTGCAATTTTTCGAGATAATTCCTTTTATACAGTCTCTTCGGTTCCAGTTTCCTACTGTTTATATGGCTGTATCTTGTTTTGATACAAATTTCCCATTGGATAATATTTTTTCATAGCGGCTCAAAGTTTTGTCGTAAGGTTTCATAGATGTGAACTGCATTGTTTATTTCGTTTTCAAAGAGAGTAGATTTGACCGCTTAGTATAAAGCAAACGGCACGTGTAGCGCAGTGTTCGGAGGCGACTTGCAATACACATGGGATCGACCTCCGCGTCCCAGGCACACCAGGCCTTACAATCCCTCCGCGATCAGCAAATTTGTACCAGACTTATCTGGGAGGATAGCAGCACTGGTTGGATACATCGGTAGGCCACCGCGAGTCATTGTAAAGACCAGATATACATTCAATCACCTCCAATGATACTTAATGAAGTCGAACGCATGGTGCATTTCTCAGGGATTGATTAACGCCGATAGCTTCATTCTTTAATATGGAACTATTGAACATCGATTTCATGAAAATGTGAAGTACTCTGTGCATTATAGATTTATTTATTAATAACTTTGGATAGAGGCACAATCGTACATTTATTGTATCGCGAGCAAAAATTGTTAGCCACTCATTCTTCACCTTTACGTGGGCGAATCGTCTAAGTCACTGTGTGCCAGTGGCAGCGTTGTAATCGTCGACAAACTTCGCGTACTTCGTTTTGTTCTCCTCCGTCAAGATGTACTCATATCTTAAATACTACATATCATTGAAGTAGATAAATTCAAATCTTCTCTATCCCACTTTGAAACCAGAAGCCAAACAATCTACCCGGTGATGTGAACGATATGTTAACCAAATATTGGACCAAATGAATCTGGGTATTGTAACATTTTTGGAGATCAAATGTCTATGCTTATTACCCAGTATATAGATTTGCAATATGGTTAGCACAGCAGCTACGCGGTGTTCTCCGAATGCGTTTAGCGGGTAAAGCCCGGATCAAAGGCGGGCATGTGTACTTGCTCTGAGGCGCGAGTGGGTACAACAAGGTTGAGCTTCATGTGCTGTGCTCATCTGAGTTACATATTACTTATACATGTAGTGGTATCCATTCATACGTATTTTTGGGAGTATTCGGCTTGTACTGTACACGACAGTTATACTAAATACCTACAATCAAATGGGAGCAGTTCGCGGGGGGAGATTCGGTGTCACCTCCAATAATTAAGCCTCTGTGAAGTATTCCACAGCCCAGGTAGTTTGCCATGCTATATTGTTGTCAGCAACTACAGAAGTAAAACGAGTAGCATGAGAACTGTTATGAATCTAAATCTGGTAAATCTTAGAATAGGATAGGGGCGAACGAAGACCACTGGTATTTGAGTGATTTGAGATTGAAGTGCTTGCTAGCACGACCATAACTAGTGTTGTCTTTTCTTAGAGCTTTAGCTTTTATAATAGGAACGAAACAACATCATGAAAAGTGTTTCACACATCTCTTTCTATAACGTGTTTACCACCACACGATGCGCTACTTTCGTTTCGCCTATGGGTGATTCCTGATAGCACTTATAGGTTAGATACGGCTGAGAGAAAGGCAAAAGGAAAGACGAACATGGTGTGGTGGTGAGCACGTTAGCCCTCGGAAAAAGGATTATAGCGTGTTCGATTCCTGTCGCAGACACCTGCCGTCCGGAGATTTGCAAATATCTCAGCCTCTTGTAGTTATATTTCACATAATACCTTACTTTAGGTAGTAAATAAAAGTAACTACAGTGTCTAACACAGTTGATTAGTAACAGCAATTATGTATATTATAATGTGCATTAAGGGGCACGTTTGGCGCAGTGGTCGGAGGCGCCCGGCAACACAAACATGGAATCGATCCTTTCTTCAGTGGCCCGCCAAGCCTCCCATCCCTCCTGGGTCGGCAAATTGGTACCAGACTTGTTCGGGAGGATAGCAACACTGGCTGGATGCATCAGTATGCTATCGCGAGCATTATAAAGGTCAGGCAAGCATTCAATCACCTCCAACGATGCTTAATGAGGTCCAATGCATGGCCCATCCCTCAGGGATTGATCAACGCCGAGAGCTTTATCCTTTGTCCTTTATAGTGGACATTACAATTTCGTAGTTTGAATATAATGCGATGCATAAGTAGTCTGGAATTTCTACAATCCGTACCTGCTTTTGTGTTTTTCAAGGAAGTAGCATAGAATAACGCGGTGAATATAGAGATATTGCTGAAAAAGTTATTCATTTCAGTGCGAAAATTCCATCTACGTTGGCCGATGCCATGTTCACAATATAAGAATTTGCACATTTCCAATTATTTTCAATTTAAAATCCTATAGAATAACCCAATCTTGTTAACACCACAATCGTTACTCGCATACGGAGCTTCACACTAGGGCAAGACTAACGCGTGAACGAGGACCTACGTTTTCATTGCGAAGCGCAGCTGGAGATAAACAGACCAGTTATCGGCTGCTGTCCTTGATGAATTCCAATCGAAAGCAGACATATGCGCAACTGGTCGCTAACGCCTAGGGAACACCTACACTTGGTGAGGTGGAACCAGGGTCCAGGATAACAAAGACTTCATCCAGTAATATGTTGTATCAGTAAAAATTGGAATGTAGACCTCGTGATCTGTAAAAGAGCGGCCATTCAAATATCCAGCAAAGTAGTCGAAGGTAAGATATGTTACACTCATGATGTGGAAAAATGTTTGCACTTGAAGGGTGCTTGTAGCGCAGGTGTTAGAGATGTCCTGTAATGCACACATGGTCTTTGGTGTGAACCGGTGCATTGGACATAATCAGTTCGAGGTCAGCAAATTTATATTACACTCTTTAATCACCTTTATGATGCTTATTAGACTCATTGAAGTATTGCGAGGGTACAAAAAACCGCTATGTCTTACTTTCATCGATTTAAAGAAGGCCTTTGACTCAAATGAGATAGAAACAGTCACTGAAGCCCTACTTGGTATATGAATATGCTTCGTGAGCTTTAGAAAAATCTCGCAACCAAGATATCACCATTCCACAACGATATTAACATCGACGTCAAAAGAGGGTTTAGGCAAGGCGATACTATCTCGCCAAGATTATTTACCACCACCTTCGAGAACGTCATGCGAACAATGGAATGGGATAATATGGGAGTGAAAGTCGATGGTCGGCAGTTACATCATCTTCGCTCTGCTGATGACATCGTCCTTACAACACCAGACATTAGCCAAGCGGAACGTATGCTTGCCGACTTTGATAAAGCCTGTGGAAAGATTGGTCTTCAACTAAATCTTAGAAAAACGATGCTCATGAGGACGGATTGGTTTCCTATGCACCATTCACACTCAACGAAGGGATTTTTCCGAATGCTCCAATTATATCTATCTAGGTTGGGAAATTAATATGATGAACGACTTAGCCGCAGAGCTGAACAGAAGGAAACGAGCAGCTTGGAGAGCTTACAAGAGCATCGAGGATGTAGTGAAAAGACAAAAAACTGGACTCCGTGCCCACCTTTTCGATTCAATGGTTGTTCCTGCCCTAACGTTTGCCTCAGAAACCTGGTCGCTGCGTAAGGAGGATGAAAGATCACTCAGCGTTATCGAACGCGCAATCGAAAGGGCGATGCTAGGAGCATCCCGTTTCGCACAAGTAAGGGAAGGGATCCGAAGGTCCGACCTGCGTCAACGATCAAAAATCGAAGATGTCGTTCTATATGCTAAACAGTCGAAGGTAAAGTGGGCCGCACAAGTAATGCGTATGAATGACAACCGATGGACGAGAGCCGTTAGTGATTGGATTTCTCGGGATGTTAAACAGAGTTCTTCACGAAAACCGTAGAAGAAAGGTATGATGCTCGACGAGTCACTAGAGCGAGCAGAGCCCACTGGGCTAATAGGCATAATAGGCAACTTTTGCACGCGACAGGGAAAAATGGAAGATTTACTGGCGCCTGCTCGAGTCACTCGACGATCATTGGGATTACAGGTGATACGGGTGATGATGCTTATTCAAGTTGGTATGAGTAGCGCACTTGCAGTGAGCTTTTTTGGCTTCACCCTTTATCCTTCAAGTTCTAGAGCCTTAGAACTGTGTAATCCAACGCATACACACGTTGCAATGGCCAACCTATTTAGCTGTCCACGCCAATGTGGGGAAATCTCCCGATGGTAATATGCCTAATCATTGCAACTCTCTGTTCGTAGGCAATATCCGTCCACCAATTAATAGTGGCTTATTCCATCACAGTTAGAATTCTTCACGCTTCTGCATTAGAATTCTTTGTGCTCACTAGGTCATTTTGTATAGACCATGCACGATGATTCCTTAATTCCTTCAATAAGTCACACATTGTTGCACATTCAACACCGGCTTGCATCCGTTCTGAAACGATTTTGGATTTAAACGCTTTTTGATCTCTGTTTTTCTGTTTTGAGAATACTTATTTGTAATAACCTCCCAACAGTTTACCACCTCGTAGTGGCTGGGAGGTGTTCCTGGGTGTCGGGCTTTGATTTAGAGCAGGGGATTCATCCCTCCAGCAGGGTTCCCAAGCTAAGGAGGAGTCCGGTGTATTCAGTCCAGCTAAGGGTAAACCAATACCAGGATCCGCTATCATCCTGGTGGCAAACTAGTCGCATAGTGGCAAATCTGTCTGCAATCCACAAAAGCAGCGACTACCTCTGGTGGTGGCGACCTTGGGCAGACTTTGGCTAGGCTGACATTGGGATTCCTGGGAACCACAATAGTTAAGCCAGCAAAACTCCGAAACAATAGAGATTATGCTGGGGGCAGCACAACCAGCGAAAACGGGCCGTTCAAGTATCCTAGTAAGTAAGTATTTATAATAAAAAGCTAAGTCAAAAATCGAGTGATGATGCACCTAAGATGTACTCAATCGCAACAATCGTTCCAGTTCGGCCAATACCGGCTGAACAGTGTACAATTATCGGTTTTCTAGTTCCTCGTATACGTGAAAGAAGTTCCTGAAGCTTTTTAATTTTATCCGCCTTTCATAAAGTGAGAAAAAATCTTGAACTGTACATACCATGCTAGTGAGACGACATGGTGGGACTCCTCGATCAGGCCAGTCTAGCCACTGATAATGTCGAACTTCCCGAGATTCATTAGTACCATCGGGTTTAGAAAATTTTATAACGAGTACACTAACAGAAATACTTGGTTCATCAGGAGACATTGCTCGCATCTGAAATTAAAACGATTTCGACAATTAGTTAGCTTGCTTCTGTCTATAGTAAAACTACCCTAGAAGGTTGTGAAAGTAGTTTCGAACACTTGACTCCCATAAAAAGCATAAATTAGTTGCAGTGCGTACTTTGAGCTTTCTACACTACCAACTAAGGTAACCTGTAAGATATTACTATATTGTTGGTTACGCCCATTGAATGGCGTGCAGGTTCCATTCAAATATACGATAAATCGGAGTAGTTGGGAAGAAAAAAGGGCGAAAAGAACAAAAACGAGTTTACAATGTTTACTTTTTATTTCCTGCCCACTGTAATTTCTACGGCAGGGTATTAAGCGAATTACAACCACAATATTGCTGAGATGTTTGTAAAACCCCGGACCTCAGGTGTTTGTTGTGGGGAACGAATGCGCTATTGTCCTTTCCGGGTAGCAACGCGTTCACCACCACACCATGCAGGTCCTTTGTTTCTCCTGTGTCTTAGAATACATCTGCCGTCCTGAGTTTTGCAAAAAAAAAACGAATTTGTTTTTTGGATAAGGACCACCCATTACTCATTACTGCATGCAATTTTTTTCCAGACTTTAGGAATAGTAGGATTAACTTGTTGTTGGATGGATATTGAAAGCTCTTCGGAAGTGGTGTTACTCAATTCAAATCGAGATCTTCGTCTGAGATTTTATGGTGAAACTTTAGCTGCAGTTCTATAATAAAAAGCTCTAAAAGCTCTCGGCATTGATCAATCCCTGAGGGATGCGCCATTCATTCGACTTCATTAAGTATCGTTGGAGGTGATTAATGTATATCTGGCCTTTACAATGACTCGCAGTGGCCTACCGATGTATCGAGCCTGTGTTGCTATCCTCCCAGACAAATGTGGTACCAATTTACGAACCTCAGAGGGATGAAGGCCTTGGTGGCCTATGTGCGCGGGGATCGATTCCACGTGTGTGTCGCAGCGGCGCAACCAACCACTGCGCCACACGCGCCCTTATATAATAAATGATGAATAAATAGTTATAAATATCAGTGAATGTTTTTGAGCTTTAAAAAATTTTTAAGTGAAGGGTGGAAATTTGGTACTAAAGTTCAATATTAATTTTGATGAGAATGAAAACCGAGCCCACTTGAATATTGGTAATATCAATTCCAGAAAATGACTTGGTTTCTCCAACTTTGTCCGGCCAATATGGAGCACATTTAATTTTTCCCTAAAACAAGGTGCTATAGAAAAACGAAGGAATATAGAATATTAAACAGAATTTAGTTTGCTGTTCTGGTTGACAGTGAATCAAAAGTGGGAGGCGTCACTTATTTTAACACTTTAGAAAACAAATACCAGTCAGTTTACGACCCAATAAACCACGACATTTAGATCTATTTGCAACTCTGTAAGCCATTCGAGATGGATTGTTCTATTCACTAGCGGAAACAACGATCTACAGTGCTCAGATTGGAGTCGTGTTATTGAATAATCTTCGCGAAAATTTCGAACACTTTGACCTAACATATCTAAGCACAGGCCGGTTTTAATCGCCTTTAGGCGCGGGTGGCGCAGTGGTCAGAGGCGCCCTGCAACACACATGTGGAATCGATTCCCGCGCCCATGGCCCACCAAGCCTTCCATCCCGCCGGGGTCTGAAAATTGGTACCAGACTTATCTGGGAGGATAGCAGCACTGGTTCGTTACATCAATAGGCCACCGCGAGTCATTGTAAAGGCCAGATATGCATTCAATCACCTTCAAACGATGCTTTTTGAAGTCGAATGCATGGAGCATCCCTCAGAGATTGATCAACGACAAGAGCTTCATCCTTTGTTTACCAGATGTAGGTAAAAGACTCATCTCATATTTCAGCACGTCATCGTGCTGAAAATCAAAGGAAATGGTGTTCTTTCATTAGGATGACATAATCTCTAGACGCGTACGATTTTATCATCAACGAATCCAGGTAAAAGTAGAACATTTCCAGGAATCGTCGATGTTCTCGAAGAAATCCGGTCCGATAATGGCAATTCACTTTATCTGTAAAAGACTACCATTGGTGAGGGTCCGCCACAGGACTTTTTTCGGAATTTCAGATTCAATAGCCTCGGCTATGTGGTCCCACAAGGATATCAAGATATGAGCAAAACTTGGAACCCCAGGTGAGCTTCCCACCCGAGATTATCCTTACCAGGGATTCACATGTTACCCGCTGGACCACGAAATCTCTCGCTTGCCTTCCTCTTAGCGTGTTTTTTTCACCTCGCGATGCCATCAGCAATAACTTCGTCAACGGGAATGGTCTGGTGAGCACAAATCGGCATTACACCGATTAAGCTGAAGTTGCAGTTGGAATCGCAATGTTTAAATTATTTTACTGCCTATTCTTTTTTAATGACAGGGTCCTTGTTGCTGTATTTCATGTATTGCCCTGCAGTGACAAAAGAATGACTGTACGTGATTCTAACTGCAGAAAACAACTGAAGCATTTTTTGCTTCAACAAAGGCACTTTTAAACGAGCATCTAAAAATACAGCAGTTCCAATTCAGATCGTCCTCATTTGCTTCACCAGCTTACCCCTCTTCGTATCAGAGAGCGCGCTGCTGACTTCTCTAATCGTTAATTCCAAAGTATCATCGTCGACATTTTATTTAGTCATTAGTGCAACTCTCATTTAAAAAGTAAGAAAAGTTATGATGCCAATATTAATTAGAGCCTACCGTTTCTACACAATTGCATAACATAATAATAGTTTCTGATTCCTCTTGTAGAACCATCATCCAGAACTCGATAACCGTGTTATCCAGAGGCCCCTTAAATATCTAGTATCCCACTATCTTGCTGTTCCCACTTTACCATTCTTCGAATTTTTTTGGTGGAAAGCAAAAGGAACATGGATTAGTTTTATATGAAATCATGAATGTAAGCGTAAACCTGTGTGCAGATGAATCGCTTCTCAGATACTGGCGTTCCAACGTAATTTGCATGGATATAGTCGGTAGGTGCACCGGGCCATTTTATAACCACCCGATGCTGATCCTGGCACGGCACATCTTGGTATCTGAACTAGTTAATATGATCTTAATAAATTAATTACATGAGTTGAAACAGGTGGCAGAATGGTAGTGATGTCCGTCATCACGAGCATGGTGCTAGTTCGATTCCGCTCTTCGCCAACCAAGCCTGTCATGCCTCCGAGATGGGAAATTGGTACCGGATTTGTCTAGCAAAAAAAAAAATCACGCCTTGCAATCCAATTTGGAACGCTCCAGCCCGACTGTCACAGGACTCCAGCGAGAATTGCTCAACCAGTATTCTACGACATTCAGAATGAAATGAAAATCCTCAAGCTACAACCGAAGCCACACGTAAGTTGGAAGATTTTCGTGGACAATGGATGAAAGGAAACGAATCGGATGTGAGAAGTGCTGGAATGCGCGCTGTAGACGTGAAGACGGGTCATATAAATAAAAAGCAAAATAAAACAATTGCATGAATATTAAATGAATTTGGCATATCTGGCAAAATTAGTCTTTATAGTTTGACACCGAGCGAAATAACACTTTTTTCATTAGCATCTATTAACTGCAAACAGCAGTTTTTCCCGTTTGTTATTCAATAAAAAGATTTCGATATCTCCAGTTTAGTTGCTATTTTTTGGTTTCAATGAAGTTTTTTTGACGTAATGGAATAATGACTTTGAAGTATGATTACACCTGTATCACCTATATTACCTGTACTCCCGTTGATCGTCGAGTGACTCGAGCGGGCGCCAGAAAATCCTCTATTTTTCCCTGTCGCGTGCAAGAGTAGCCCAGTGGGTTCTGCTCGCTCCAGGGACTCGTCGAGCATCATACCTTTTTTCTATGGTTTTCGTGAAGAACTCTGTTTAACTTCCTGACGAATCCAGTCACTAACGGCTCCGGTCCATCGGTTGTCATTCATACGCATTACGTGTCCGACCCACCTTGTCTTCGACTGTTTGGCGTACAGAACGGGATCCTTGATTTTTGATCGTTGACGCAGGTCGGATCTTCGGATCGCTTCCATACTTTTTGTGATACGAGATACTCCTAGCATCGTCCTTTCGACTGCGCGTTCTATAACGCTAAGTGATCTTTCATCTTATTTACGCATCGACCAGGTTTCTGACGCATGCGTTAAGGCAGGAACTACCGTTGAGTCGAAAAGATGGGCACGGAGTTGGGTGTTCTTTGTCTTCTTCACTGCATTCTCGACGCCCTTGAAAGCTATCCAAGCGGCTTGTTTCCTTCTGTTTTAACTCTGGCTACAAACGCTTCAAATCCAAGCTCTTATTGCTACCCACCTAATTTTCTACGCACTCTTACCTCCTGATTTTTATGACTATGTCATCCTATCCACTCCTCATGGAACTTGGAACGTCAAGAACGTTCGTTTAATCCTTTAAATTTCTTCACGAACGGAGAATGACTGATATGAAAAATGGTGGATAATACCCTGACGTGAACAAAATAATGGGCAGTGCGTGTAAGTTATACATGGAGAACGAGTAACGAAAAATTCTCAGTGGAACTTAGCTGGAGGATGCAATCCTCTTTTCAACGAGAACATTTCTATACCTGGACTTCTGCTAACTTATAAGGAAATTTTGACAATTGCAATTATCAAGGTTGCTATAGAGTTGCAAGAAAATAGGGCAAATGTATCTATGAACCGACTTTCATTCAACTCCATCATAAATATTAAATGATTGGTTCGAGTCGATGGCCCACAGTCGTTCGTCCTCGTGATGTGGCGTCTTCGTTTTCGCATCAAGTCGAATACGGTGGTAAGAACACGATCGAATGAATCGTTTTCACGCCTCATTTCCTTTTTTCTCCTGGAGTGATGTTTTTAGAGACATTGCTACGCTGTGTGCAAGTCTGCTTAACACTTCCTCAAGGTGCACTGTTGCCAAGAAAACAGATGACCAGATCACACTGAATGGCAGCTGATCAACAATCGTCCTCATACGAGAGCACCACCAAATTTGATCACGTCGTCCGAGCAGTGGTACACTCGATCGGACTCGAATATGTGCAATAACGAAGACCTAAAAATGCGTGGGCGTATAACTGTGGACAATCAACCAGAACCAATCTTGCTAGGAAGAAGACGAAGAAATCGAAACATTAGCCGAATAGAACTTATTACCAAACCCGTGGTAGCTTAATAATCCAATAAATTATAATGCTAAACGTTTTGAAATAGCCGGCATGACTAAGATTGTGTTCAGTTTCCACATACCAGGAAAGGAGAGAGTTGAGGTAAATGCTTAACTAAATCAGAGAAAATTAAATCCCAAGCAGTGGAAGGTATTGCTTTTAGTCAAAATCTTTCAAAGTTGGATTAAAGATATCTATCTATTTGTTGTCCCACCTATTTGATTTCGAGACAAAGTCTCCATATTTCAAGGGATTACGCTGAAGTAACAAAGTAAGTACTAAATAAAAAGTAAGCAAAGTAATTAATGCTTCCTTTCTAAGTCATTTATCCGTAAAAGAACGCAAATGGTACGCATTTAGACTTGCATTTAGTTGTGGTTTTAGGATGTTTACGTGTTGATGGTAGAATATCTTTTTCCTATGGAGGATTTACATCTCACCTATTCTTACCGGCCTCCTGGTTTGCTTTGCAAGCATCGACAGTCATCTCCGGAAGTGTGTATTTCGCAAGGCCGCGGTATTCCGCTCGTAGTGCATCCACTCCCATGTCCAAAGCACGTTGAAGCCATTGTGCTACCTATTTTAAAAACTTTTGTTGAAAGTGATTTGTTTTATGTATAATTTGCCTTAAAGAGAGTGTATTCCTGCCCACTTACCACTTGTGCTCCTCCTTTCGCGCATTGCGCGACTTGGGGGACTTGCGCCTGAGTTTCCTGAAGTGAAATCAGCAGTGAGCATTAAAAGATGATTTTGATTAAAATTCAGAGTACGATCAAATGTGTTTCACTTTTTTCGCCATATTTAATGCAATCTAATTAGGTCACATAAGCAACTGATAAAAATAAGCTCTTGTCGTTGATCAATCCCTGAGGGATGCGCCATGCATTCGACGTCATTAAGTATCGTTGGAGGTGATTAATACCTATCAGGCCTTTACAATGACTCGCGGTGGCTAGCCGATGTATCGAGCCAGTGCTGCTATCCTCCCAGACAAGTCTGGTACCAATTTGTCGACCGCGGAGGGATGGAAGGCTTAATGGGCCAAGGGCGCATTCTACGCGCGTGTCGCAGTGGCGCCTCCAACCACTGCGCCACCCGCGCTCATTATAGTATCACTAATGGTTAAAAATCTCTCACTGTTTAGTTTATATAGGTGTCGATTGAAGTAGTTACCTGACGACATGATCTCAATAGGAGTCATACGATGACAAAGTAGTGGCTGTTTTCAACCTCAAGTTACCGTAGTATTTTGGCTAATGAGACATTTCAATAGTTGATTAGAAATTATTAGAATCTACAAATCTCTCTCTTTAAAGTACAAATCATTTTGTCTTATCATGATAAAATTACGGTTTTCTGGAACACATGGCATATATTTTCTTTTTTATTGTTTCAGAGTTCAAATTTCAAAGAGAAAGCAAGTGAGAAAGCGATATTTCGTCCAGTAAGCCTTAATGGTGCACACCAATGTGCCGTTCATGTGAAGCGGGCTCTTTTCCGTCAAGAAGTTTATAACGCGGATTTCGTTACGAAGTTTTCAAAAGCTTTAGATCTTAGCTTACTTTTTTCTAACCTTTTTAATTCAGTGATTCTTAATTAATCTGGTTTAGCATGAAAGAACACTGCATAAAAACATAAGTGGTGTTGATGTGAAAGCAAAATTTTTTCTACGAATCTATGAGATTCTGAGTTTCTGGAATGTTCCAGTGATCAAGAAATTATGATCAGTCAACGAAAAGCCAGTTTTGTCGCAAAAGGATTAGAATACCCACAACTTCGTGACCCCAATTTCAGTAATCATAATAAACCTACGTTTTTTCCTTTATTCTTCGTTTCCTTTTTTCCTTCAACAGACTGTTGTTGAACTTTAGATAGTGCTTCATTTTCCTCCTTCCTGACCTTTTTATTCTTATTTTTCTCTTCCCTGATAAGATATTAGTACCGACATCGAAAAGTAGCATATGAGAATTTCGCTGTACTACAGAGTCGCTTATACTAAAATGAAATTCGATATTGTATTCATTCACGACACCATTGTCTGGAGCCTATCAGACTCCGAAATTCTCTCATCATCATTTCCTGTTGAGCAGTAATGACAATGAAAGTTGTTGGCCGGCATTGTGATGCAACCGCGAGCTTAAGAGTGTCAAGGAATACAGTTCGAAATCACTCCCAAATTGTGTCTACAATCGAGAAACCCGATGGCCTCAAAAGCCTATCCAGTGCTTGCCAAAACAGTCCACTATCTATCTGAACTACCAAGGAGGAGAAAACCTATGATTTTGCATCCTAGGAGTACACAGAATACTGCGCAGCAGTCGTGGTCGATGGAAACAAATGGAGACTTTTCTGGCTCCCAGCTCGATTCTACAGGTGGTGCATCAATTTCGGATCCTCAACGACAGGTCCAAGCAAAGCCTAAGACATTAAGGAAACGCTGTGCTGTTACATAGCTTGAAACTCTTCAAAGAAAAGGAAAGAAAAGCTGGCTTTTAATCAAAGATATCTCGGAAATTGTGCCATAATCGCGAAGTGTGGATGGCAATGAAACTTACACTTGTGAAACGAAATAGAAAGTGCAGCCAGAAATCGAGAAGTGGTCTTAACTTATTGATCTTATATCTTATCTTATTGGTCTTATTGATCGATATCTATCCCTATCAAGATTCCGTATCATACGCGGACATTATTCTTTACTTCCGTCGAATACGAAATGGGGCAAAATTGATAGGCTCAGACCTGCTTTGATGATTCACTCAAGAAAATTTAAGGCAAGTGCTTGTTTTAACTTCAGGAGAAAGCATTATAAGGGTCATTTTTACGCAAAACAATCTGAGCTTTCAACCATCACTGTATCACTACAAGCTGAGAGACAGGCGGAACGAAATATCCGCATGGCGTGTTGGTGAACACGCTAGCCCCCAGAAGTGTAGAACCACTTTCATTCTCCACCATAGACACCTGCGGTTCAGAGTTTTACAAATATCTCAGCATCATTGTGGCTGCAACACACGTAACACCGTGCCATGAAAAAATTGTAATAGACAGTAAATAACGAAGTCAACATTGTGATATGTTAACGTCATTGTGGTTATTATCAACTTAGCTTACTCTTACCATAGATAAAGTTACTAATTCTCTCTGTTTTAGTAAAAGCAATCGTATCTAGACGGAAGACCATTGGTGATCTGGAATAAATTCCACTTGATGGCGGCCACGGATGTAAGGGTGTTAAAGAAAATGAGAAGCTCATTCATCTCCAAAGAAGACACCACATGAGATATGTCCTAGCTATTTTCAAACAATGAGATGTGGCCTACTACATCGCCCTCGAGTTGGTGCTATCACAAAAAGCGTTGCTGTAGTAGGAAAATGTTAGTCGAAACAAGCAATAAGCGGTTTTCCGATGTAAAAGGCTGGGCGACTGGTTGTGGTAAAGATATGGAAATACTATAGCTTAGCTATCTTGATTTGCAAAAGTAAGCCGAACGCTCAACCTGCAGATGAAGAAAAACACATGAGGAAAACACAAGAGATCTTCAAGCTGTTGCCGAGTCTACACGCAGCCGAAACACGATCATCTTGAAAGATGGGTGATGCAAAAAAGGTCTGATGAAGTGATATTACTGCTGCACTATGCATTAGCATGATAAATCTATATCATAAAATTTTGCGAAAGTTCGCCTTTTACAGAATTCACTGTGTACTGTGTGCATGTACTTCTGCATGGTGTACTTTCCTCAGGGATCCTTTGAACATGAAAAAAATCTGTTTTCTTCTCTAAGCCCACCCATTGTATATGCATCTAATGCTTTTGAGTGGTTTGCAACTTGTTGTAGTCAACGCTCGGAATAATCACCAGAGGTGGAGTGTTCGAGTAGCAGGAAGGTCCGAGCATGGCACTGCTTAACAAAAAACAAACACTTACGCTGCAGAAGGCTTCTTGTAAGGCGGCATAGGCGGTCGCCGATTCTACGGCCGACCTGCTTTGACTGAGTCACACTATGCATAAGTCCGATACAGTGAATGATAGTTAACATATGTTATTTTAATTTATTGCGAGGAAATAGGTGCTTTTCCATATAAGATATAACACCACACGTTGTAAATATGTGATACTGTTAACGTAGAGACCAGGTAATGACACCGCTTAGTCTTCGAAAAAAGAAGTTCTTATTTATAGAGATTTATTTCCAGAATTCGCAGTTCGAGATATTGAAAACTTCTCAAGCAAGCATTATGGTAGACGGTTATCTCTTCTCGGTACCGGTATGGCCGAAATTCTGATTGAGGGTTGAAAGGTGCACATAACAACACAAACGATATCCATCATTTCATTATATGTCTATTGATTAAATCACATCTGCAGTCAATATTCAAGGCTACGCTCTTAGCGGAGGTGCAAATCTCATCTCAAAATTTGTTATTTCGGAATTGGCTATGCATTGGCGAAGACGAAGCTTTAAAGTGGACATTTTTGGTTCAAATGTCTTCTCCAAGTGAATGAGAGTTGTGCATTAAGTGAAGGCATTTGGTTGTGACAATACCATTTTCTGTGTAAGGGAGATTTTGCTCATAGAAAGCCTTTTCAAGCGAAAAAGTTTAACAGATAAACTAAAATTACTAAATTCTGAGAATAATGGCGATAGTTGATACGTCGGTCTCTGGGTTGTCCTTTTTTGTAGAAGCAAAAAAGTGTTGTATGCTATCAGAAGCAATGGGCATCACCGCTTCAGAATTTCTGGCTTTGAATGTGGCTTATTTAATTAATAAGGCGGTTACTTGTTAGAAAAGGAAGTGAGACGAGACAACCTTAGAAAAAGAAGCTAAGGAAAATTTTGTATGAGTTGGTCAGAAAATTTTAATTCCATTGAGAGTGAGAAGCCCAATTGTATTGACTGTGCTGGTGCTGTGTATTGAACCTGCAGGAAAACTTCTTACCGCGAGTATCGGTAAAGCTTTCGTTTCCGTTTTGCAGTTATGCGTTAACCCAATCGTAGAAACGTAGAGAACTGTCTAAGAGGTGGATATGAAACATGCAATTGTCCAAGAAATCTCGTTTACTGTTCCCGGTTGCTGTCCTCAGTGGGCGTTTTTTGAAGAAGCAAATGGGCTGTACCTGCTCTTCTCCTACCAACCAGCAGATTCCGTTGCATTCTTCATGCTGTTTCTTACTACTACGAGAGAATCTTCCGCCATCTTCGCTTTGTTACCCTTCTAATCCTTTGCCCTTTGCTGTTTTCATTCATTTCTTTCCCTTCCGACAATTAAATAATCACTCCTGGACCAGAACATACGATATGACAGCTGAAGCATCTGCCTAGAAGCATTTATTCATTCGCAATAGCCAACGTTTTAGCGGTTTCGCCTTCTTCAGAGTCTGGAGGGCTATACTGATATGCACTTTACTGCGCCAAATGCTGCAATAACACATACAGAAAGATGAGTATCCATATGGCAATTACATGGTCAGCAGCTTCTCGAAAGCCTACCGTTTTTTACGTCTCTTCCACTGAGGAAGAACAGCTTATTAGAGTTGTACATGGTCTCTCTCAAGATGCCAAAACACCAGCGCGCAAACTTTTCGAGGCTTTTTATATAAATGCCAAGAACCCTGAAATGAATAGCAAGAAGGAATGCTCAGAGGTCACACGCGATCTGGTCCCATATCGATGTGATGTGGGTGCAGTCATGGCTACGAAACTGTAGCTTCACGCCCTTCATTTCGAACGAAATAAGTACAGCTATAAAACGTTGCCGGTCTAGAGAATTCAGTAAGAGTGATAGAAATACCACCGGGAACTCTAAGACGCCAGCTAGTCCGTAACCACCCCTACGACCATCTGTGTACAACGAAAAATTGCATAATTTGCTTTAACGGTAGGGACGGTGATTGCATGAGTTTGGGTACGGTGTAGCTAATCTCTCGTAAAGCTTGTAGGGGCGAATACGTTGACGAAACGGGCAGACCGATCTGCGTCGGCACAAAGGAACACCTAGTCGGTAAATCAAAATTGAAATCAAGTTTTCCACTAGGCATGTATAGGACACAGAAATATAGCGGAAGTTTTAGAAGTAGAACTCACTATCCTAGCACAGGAATCCAAGGCATTAACGCGTAAAACTCTTGTAGGGTTTTAGATCAATTCCGAAAAACGAAAAATGAATCGCAAGGAGGAGTGTATTGTTATCACGACTGATCTTGCGCCATGCCTCAGGCTGACTCAACGATCTGACCCAGGCACAGTTCTCGCCTATGTCTTACTCTGTGCTGATGCTCTCCAACAATTAGTTGGAATACTTGCAAAGAGCAAAATGGTGGGTATTTAAATGAAGCTGTTTATTATGCAGATGCAAATTTATGCGATAAATCTTTTCTGCTAGCTTTGTGAAAGTGTTTGGTTGAGTAGGTCGCATGTCAATTTGACTTTTTCAAGCTTTGAAGAAGGCAAATCCGTCGAAACGTCCGCTATTGTGTGCTCATAAATTCTGTAATACCAACCTGGTATTTGCTTATTGAACAAAGACAGCGAATTATTTTGTAAACTACCCGAAAGTACTAGAGAAAAAGAGCAAGGACTGGAGAACAACAATCAGCAACAAATGTTTCTGTATGAAGAAGAGTTTTACAAAATATGAATATTGAGATTATAAAGAAATCAAACACTGTACTAACATTTCAACGGAGTTGCTTTTTAACATTTGTGAGAAAAAGATTTTATTCGTTGAGGAGATCTATTTTCACAAATCGCGGTTTTCCAAGGTGTCTGATATTGTAGACTTCCCGAGCAACGTGGCTGCCGGTAATCTCTTCTGGGCTACGGTAGGGACGAAATTCTGGCAGAGATGTGACAGCTGTAAGCAGGAACAAGGATAATATTCACCAGTACTTACATATCTAATAGTTAAATAGAGTCGACGCTCAGCATGCAAAGCGTCATTTTTAATGAGCCTTTGTGCGAGTTCCATCTCAATACCTCTTATTTAAGAAGGGCTACGCTTTACAAATAAGAAGTAGGTGAAGGGGGTCCAAGTAGAAGATCATTGTGGTTCAGATATCTCTTGTCACCAAATGAGAGTTGTGCATTCGGCGAAGTTATTTAGGTTTAACAGTATAACCTTCAATTTGAAAAAATGGGCTGGTAGATGGCTTTTCTTAAATAGAAGGAAAGTAAATAGCTGAACTAAGCACACTGGCCCTTGAAAAAATGACGCTGCTGTATACATTGCCGCTCGTGTTGTTCTTACGGGCAGCACTAAATGCCCTATCATAAGAATGGCACGATTCTGGATCTGAGAAAAATGTAATCAGCGAGGACCCAAAACAGAAGCTAAGTAAAAATTGATTTGAAACAACCAGAGACTGCTTTAATTCTATGAAGACTAGAGATCCGAATTGCGTTGACTGAGCTCTTACTGAATAACGAATCTCTAGGAGAACTTCTTACCATCTGCGAAGTAACAGATGTCATATAGTTTTTATAAAATCCTTAAAAGTTTTTGCGAATTGTATGATGATGCGGATTAGATGGATTCTATGTAAATTAAGAAGTAAAAGTAAACTCTAGAATTTTAGAATGAGAATGTAAACAAACCCATCATCACTGCAGTGGTGCCGCTGTTTGCTTCGGGTGTTCTATGGTACGGTTGTTCCTTATCGAAATATCCTATTGTCAGTGAACCAAGGTGATTCATATCCAAAAGATTGTGCCCTGGAGCAAATATCCATCTATTTCTGGACAGCATCAGAAAAATCTGGTTTAAAGAGAGAATGATATTTGGCTTATCGCTGTTGTTATACTGCTGAGGGAGAAATTTTCACAATGAAAAAAGTTTTATTTTTCTTGATTTGTTTTTGATGGATTTTTGTTAAAAAATGGACCTAAACACGAAGAGAGTGAAGCAGTGCATCAACGTCATCAGCAACTATACGAGGCGAATCATGAGGAAATGGTCCTACCTTGATGGTTGCTGATCTTATCGCTCCAGTTTCGAGACAATAGCTGGGCTGAAGACTTGGGAAATATCTTAGTTTGAAGTTTTTGATATTTAGCTGGATCCACACCATTGCTAAATAAGCCTTCTCTGAAGTTAGATAATGGAAGTCGTTTATAAGAACGCTTGCTCAATAGGTGCTCACCTGCAGCCTGAATATGTGAGATGTGATGGATTCTGAGCTGCTACTGAATTCTGCTGTGAAGAGGCAATGTTATCAGCATTATCCGTTCTCATTTCATTCATTGGCAACGGATGTCTTTGAGACAAAGCAACACTGAAAGACACCCTCTTTCATTTGAAAAACATTTAAAAAATGTTTGATTTTTGCCTTTAAATCACCAACGATAGAAAAATTTCTGTGACAATATCACTCTTGATTTTCCTATAGCTGAGTTCAATACTCAGTGAAGCGACACTTTCATTGATTTATGATCACTACTTATAACTGATTTAATAGGGGAGCATGCAGCGCAAAGGTCAGGCTCGCCCTGCAATACACGTGACCCATTCGATTCTTGTGCCTTAGGATCACCAAGTGTTCCATCTAGCTGACGTCGGCACTGGGAGAAAAGCAGCGCTGACTCGATACGTGAGTAGACCACCGCAATTCACTTTATAGACCAGATGCGCATTTAATCACTTCTAGCGATGTTTAACGAAGTGGAATGCTTGGCGTACCTCTCAAGGATTACATCAACTCCAGAAACTTCATCAATTTTCATCTAGAACTCACTAATAATAGCGTATAAAACCATGAAGCTGTCACCTATAGCAATACTCTTGCAAGAAACTAAAATTGTTTACCAGAAACCTGATTAATTCTTTCTTATTTTTGATGAATTGGTTTTAATACTCTTCCTCACCGATTGGCAACACCATTCGCAAATCGACCAATGTTTGTGTGAAATCTAGGCAATTCTACTTCATTATTTGGTGGACTGACACCTCTTATGGACGAAGAGGAACTGTCATCTCGATATGGCAAGAGATCATGACGTCCAGAGTGACCAGTGACAACGTTGGAGGCTAAAAAAAATTTATGAGGTTGTGTTTTATCTGATTCGAATCATTTCTATTCCAATTAATTATTCTCATACAGCCAATTAAGAAAAAAATGTAAAATCTTTCCAAAAAACCTTCTCTTCCGGTTTTTTTGTAAAGCAGTCTTGAAATTCCGAACTCTTGCGACACTCAAAAGGATTACGAAACTAGGACCCTCAGGTGTTCTTCGAGCGTGAGATTACCCTTATTAGGTGCCCTTGTGATTTAATGTGCAACGTCAGTTTACCTGGATGCACTGCCAATTTGTGCTCTTCAAATTCTTTCCGTTCACGGGTGATTGCTGATAGCACCGGCTAAGTAAAAATAGGCCTGAGAGAAACAGAAAACCAGGTTTTCGGCTGGAGTGGTGGATAAGACGTGAGCCTGGCTAAGAGTAGTGGCAGGTTCGAAGCCTACCCAAAATTCCAGGGTTTCCTCTTATCTCAACGTCCCTGTGGTCGTATTTTACATAATACCCTTCCATGAAAAAAGAATAGGCAACGAGTAAAAGTTGAGGCGTTCTAATTTTTTACTGAAACTCTCTAGCAAAGACAAATGGTTTATTTCACAATAATCCCAAAATTTAGAGGCTCAAAAAACTAACTATGAGAAAGGCGATGATGGCCATATTCGGGTATTGGAAATGTATACGGCGCTGAGTATCTAAAGAGAACGCTTATAGTTTGTGTTCAATTTAAGCTTCAAACAATAATGGAAGCGATCTGGCATCGTGGAGCTACCTAAGGACAAAAGAACGAACCTGCATACACGGGCAGCGAGTTATTGAACTTCTTCTAAAAGTCATAATAATGTTCCGACCTTGCATTATTTGGAGCTACGTTCCGAAGCATTTCGGCTTTAAAACGTGGTATTGCACTTTCCAAGAGATGAACGGCATCGGACAGAACTGAAGTGCGTGGATTCAGGAGATCAGCGTCGTCCATTTTATCGGCAAATGACGCTGTAGTCTGAAGAATATCAAGGAAGCAAGCCTTCTATTAAATTGCTGTCATAGTTTATGTATTATATTTGATAGCAGTGGACGGTGACTTATTTCAGTGGTACGCGAAAGAAAAGTTGAAAATATCTAAAATACCAAAACGATAACAGGTTTTGCATCTGCTCTGAAATTTCAAAAACTTTAACACCAGCAAAATAAACAAGGCTGCTCAAGTGCAGGAAGTATGTACAATAAAAAAAAACACGATCGTCATCAAAGAATGAAACCAGTTATGTTCATATTTGCTTGACATGACCTCAAAACAATAGTGAGCAGCAGGGTATAGTAACTATTGCCAGAACTTACTATTCTTTCATCATATCGAAGGTCTGTGGTAACCACATTCGTGGTCCTTCATATCGCTTAGCCATCTTGCAGCATGTAAACGTTTTCACTTCATTGAGAGAAACTTTGGTTGTCGTAAACATTCTTTGTTATCCACACTCTTTCCATGCAATCGGAACCCTTTGTGTGTTGCATCTGTTAAAAACCATTACGGGTACGGTAAAACAAAGAGCATGGAATTGTTTGGCAAATCGTCGTCAATTCTCATGAGGGAGCTGGATATGGAAGTCGACGAATGTTGTCGGTAAAGGTTCTGAACCTGTGCCAAAGTACCGCCTCCTCCAGAAGACATTTAAAGAGCCTCGTGAGCCAATATGGCTTTCGCCCCCCTGTACATCTTGTGTGAGCCACCATGTAGTTAATCTAAGATGTTAATTCTTATGGTACGTGGTCACAGTTGTATATTAACTTTGCAGTCATGTACCTCTAAACACGCTAACTCTACTGTGTGTTAACATTAACCTCATCGCAGTATACTCATACGCTTACTTGTATACTCTAATACGTTAACCTAATCGCAATGTTATCACATGCTAACATGTAACCCTGAACGTGTTAACCTAATCAGAACGACATCACAAGCCTATATATAGTCTGTAACCCTACAGTATTGTTGTGTGCGAGGCAGGTATTACGGCCTTACATAAATCCCTTAATCTGCCTAAATCTTGGGACACTCTTAACGTATTCTAAATGCACATGGCACTGTTTTACTAACCTATAGCAAAGATACTAACCCGCTCTACCCTCACTTATTGATCATGATACAATATTACAGTCTGTATTATTCCGATGTTCGTATTGCGTTATTATTGAATTATCATTGTTATAAACGGTTTAATTACCGAAGTTCGAAATATTGCTCTGCGACAATCACGAAAAGTCCCGCGTGGCAACTTCTACGAAGCCGAGCATCCTACTCAGAGTGAGCGATCATAAGGTACCGAGAACTGACTCGAAGGCCTAATTTCCGCTAGCAACTGCTATACAGGGTATTAAGTCGGCTATGGAATAATAAACGGGTCTCCGTCATATCCACGGGTCTCCCTCACATGAGGAATCTCGAGCCGTTTAGTCACGAGACTACGTGGCGCGTCCCCAGATGGCGGATAGGTACGGGGACCAAAGGCGACTTTTGCTTTCCTGAGACGCAGATGGATCCATGGGATGGACTCCCTGTTTCTGCTGCTCCCATTTGGCATATAATTTTTGTATTTGCTAGGCATATTCATGCATGCGTGTGTGGGTGCGTTCGCGCTTTATGCGGATTGTATTCTACGAGCTAATTCGGCCAAAAGCCTGCAATCAAGTGAGAGAGAAGTACATGGGAGGCGGTTGGGAGTCGCCTCCAACAAATAAGCTCCATGTCCACTCAGGGATAGCTCGGAAAGCTACTTGTGAGTATAACCAGCCACCACGTTCAGAGCCCAGCAAGCTATACGTGGGTATCAAATATGCTAAACACAGTTAAAAAAACGGTCCCCATTTCCTTGACTCCGAACGAGCCCTCAATTTCGCAGCGTTGGGTAGAACGAGTACGGAGAGGCTGCTAAAATCTCAGGGCCAATGGAAGCTGCTTGGATCAAGAACTATGGTGACGATCTGTACCTACAACGCATGTACACTTGCATCCGAGTCTTCGATAGAGGACTTGCTCATGCAAGCAAGAATGATAAGGTACGACGTCATCGGCCTGGCCGAGACGAGACGACACCACCCATTCAACGCTGACTATGACACTGGAGAAGAACTGTTTCTCGGAACATGTGACAGTAGAGGAGCAGGCGGTGTCGGCGTTCTCGTCAACACGAGTTTGTCCATAAAGTTTCATTCGAATAGCTTACAACCCGAATCGGACGTTTACGATTAAAGAGATGTCGATCAACACCAGTTTTGACAATCTTCGTCATTTACACGCCAACATCAAACTATGACGAAGAGGAAGTCGAAGCGTTCTACATAAACTTGGAGAGGCTCTACAGAGAAAACCATACTTACTTCAAGGTTATCATTGAAGATTTTAATGCCAAGATTGGACCAAGAGGATCGTCTGAGGATCGTCACATTGGGACCCACGAATTAGAATAGAAGGAACAGGGTGAGCGGCTCTTTGAATTAATTATGGCGACGAAGACCATCCAATCGCAATTCCAGAAGCCTCACCGTCAACGCTGGACGTGGGAATCTCCCAATGGAGAGTACCACAACGAAATAGACAACATCATAGAAAATAGAAAGTTTTGCCTAACCGAAGTCGCTGTTGTCCCAAAATTCTACACGGGATCAGACCACCGTCTTCTTCGTGCAAGATTTTATTACTCGCGGAAAGGAGAAAAATCCGCTAAATTCAAAAATCGAAGTCTCAGAACCACCACAAACTGGGACTTATTCAACTCATTAGTCGGCTGTTGGGAAGACACCGTTAAGAACTGTTTCTCGGAACATGTGACAGTAGAGGAGCAGGCGGTGTCGGCGTTCTCGTCAACACGAGTTTGTCCATAAAGTTTCATTCGAATAGCTTACAACCCGAATCGGACGTTTACGATTAAAGAGATGTCGATCAACACCAGTTTTGACAATCTTCGTCATTTACACGCCAACATCAAACTATGACGAAGAGGAAGTCGAAGCGTTCTACATAAACTTGGAGAGGCTCTACAGAGAAAACCATACTTACTTCAAGGTTATCATTGAAGATTTTAATGCCAAGATTGGACCAAGAGGATCGTCTGAGGATCGTCACATTGGGACCCACGAATTAGAATAGAAGGAACAGGGTGAGCGGCTCTTTGAATTAATTATGGCGACGAAGACCATCCAATCGCAATTCCAGAAGCCTCACCGTCAACGCTGGACGTGGGAATCTCCCAATGGAGAGTACCACAACGAAATAGACAACATCATAGAAAATAGAAAGTTTTGCCTAACCGAAGTCGCTGTTGTCCCAAAATTCTACACGGGATCAGACCACCGTCTTCTTCGTGCAAGATTTTATTACTCGCGGAAAGGAGAAAAATCCGCTAAATTCAAAAATCGAAGTCTCAGAACCACCACAAACTGGGACTTATTCAACTCATTAGTCGGCTGTTGGGAAGACACCGTTTCGACAACATCGATGAGGAATACGATCGGCTCATTGAACATCTTCACGTTAGCGCCATGAAAGCTGAGAGTTCGAAGGTCACCAAGAGACGACTGTCTCCAGAAACTCTTGAGCTGCTACGCCAGCGTAGAATCGCGCAAGCTGCCGCCAACCGTGAACCTACGTCCGAGCTTGCGAAACAATACAGACAGGCGATAAAAGAAGATCTTAAAGAGAGAAGGGCAGCAGTAATGGTCGAAGCTGCAGAGGCTGGAGAAAGGATTCGCAAAGCCCGCCGAAGCTTCGCAAATTACAAGACCAAGGTGATTGCACTCCGGCGCACAGACGGAACAGTTACAACGTCTAGAAAGACAATGGAGAAAATTATTCACGATTAGTACTCAGATCTCTTCGATGGCCATGTCAACCTAGAGTCATATGAAACAGAGGTGGATGGATATGTTGTACCACCAGTTCTCCCTTCCGAAATCCGAGAAGCCATTTCGTCGGTGAAAAATCAAACAGCACCAGGTCCGGACAGGATACGATCATAACATCTCAACAACCTTCCGCCAATCCTCGTAAACAAACTGGCTCGGCTCTTCACATGTTACCAGTCTGAATACAAGGTCCCTACCCAGTGGAAGACTATATTTCGATATTATTATTATTATTTCGCGAAATTTCAATAGGCCTTGTTATCGTGTGAACGTGGTCCATGGTACTAAATCCTTTTCGAAGACCTGCTTGCTCGCATGGCTCTCCTTCGTCCAGTGTTCTATCAATCCTGTTTAAGATGACTCGAGTGAAAAGCTTGTAGACGACAGACAGCAAGCAAATTGGGCGATAGTTGCCTATATCGTGTAGGTCCCCCTTCTCGAACAACAACACTGTCTTACAACGAGTACAAAAGATCGCTCTGTCTCACTTTCATCGACTTACAGAAGGCCTTTGATTCAATTGAGATAGAAGCAATCATGGAAGCCCTCGGTAGTTAAGGAGTCTCTACTCAGCATAAAGACTCTTCGTGAGCCGTATGAAAATTTCACAACCAAATTTTCACCATTCTGCAACGATATTAACGTTGACGTCAAAAGAGGAGTTAGGCAAGGCGATATCATCTCATCAAAACTATTTACCGCCACCCTCCTGAACGTCATGCTAACATTGGAATGGGATAATATGAGAGTGAAAATCGATGGTCGGCAGTTACATCACGTTTGGTTTGCTGATGATATCATCCTTATAACACCAGACATTAGCCAAGCGAAACGTGTGCTTGCGGACGATGATAAAGCGTCTGGAAAGACTGATCTTCTACTAAATCTCAAGAAAACGATGTTCATGAAGAACGGAATGGTTTCGTTTGCCCTATTCACGCTCAACGGAACGAATATCTCCGAATGCTCCAGTTATGTTTATCTATGTCGGGAAATCAATATGATGAATGACTTAGCTCCAGAGCCGAGCAGAAGGAAACGAGCGGCTTGGGGAGCTTTCAAGAGCATCGAGGATGTAATGAAGAGAACAAAGAACCCCCGACTCCGTGCCCACCTTTTCGACTCAACGGTTCTTCCTGCCCTAACATATGCGTCAGAAACTTGGTCGCAACGTAAGCAGGATGAAGGATCACTCAGCCTTATCGAACCCGCAGTCGAAAGGACGATGCTAGGAACATCCCGTTTCACACAGGTAATGAATGGAATCCGAAGCTCCGGCCTGCGTCAACGATCAAAAATTGAAGGTGCCGTTCTATACGCCAAACAGTCGAAGATAAGGAGGGCCGGACACGTAGTGCGTATGAATGATAACCGATGGACAAGGGCTGTTAGTGACTGAATTCTTCGGGATGTCAAACGTACTGCAGAAAGACTATCGACCCGATGGTTAGAGTTCTTCACGACAAGTCTAGAAAAAAGATATGATGCTCGACGATTCTCTAAATCGAGCAGAACCAACTGGGTTACTCTTGCACGCGACAGGGAAAAATGGAGGATTTACTGGCGCCCGCTCGAGTCACTCGACGATCAACGGGGCTACATGTGATACGGGTGATGGAATAATAAAAGCGATAAACGATAAAGCGCTTGGCGTTGACCAATCCTCGAGTGATGCAACATACATTCGATTTCACTAAGCATCGTTAAAGGTGAATGAACGCATGTCAGGCTTGTTGAGTGACTTGCAGTGGACTACCAATGTACCTTGCTGCTATGTACGTTCAACCACTGTGCTACACGTCACCCGGAAAATAGTAGAGGCTCGCATTGTAAGGCAATACTTTAATAAAAGTCAAAATTTACCAGGAAGTGGGCAGAGGTTTTTTTAACCATATTTTTAAACTACTAAAGAACTCAATGTTTGCGAAGAGAATGTCGTTCAACTGTGCTGTAGTAGAAAACAAGAACTGATTGAAGGAAAAAGCAACATGAAATTAAAAAATTTTTTTTCGAATAATCAAAGAATGCCTTTCTGAGGATTCTTCAAGGTTGAGTCACAATATTTAACTCTTATTCACCGCCTATTCTTTTCCATAGCATGGCATTATTTTTTTTTTAGAAAATTGGCTGTAGGAAAAGCAAAACAGGGGTTCTCGGATGGTGTGGTGTGCATCAGTTCCTTGAAGGGGCATTCGCGGACTCGAATCCCACAAGAGCCTCTAAGATCTATACATATTCCAACAACCTTCTCGTCTTATTCCAATAATACACTTTGGTTTTTTTGAAGGTAGAGAAATCCGTATCACCTACTGTGTATCTTGATCTCGTCTCAGTTAAATGCGACTTGCTGTTGCTGGGAACAATTGGATCCATCGGGGTACGCATGGATTGGATTGGTTCGTCATAGTACGGTCTTATCGACGACTTCCTCGGATTCTAAAATGCAAGTATATACGGTTGATTACGTTGTACATTAATACTACGGTTTTGATGGTTAAATTTAACAACTTCCTAAGGTTGTATCGGCACTGGGCACGTGTGGCGTAGTGGTCGGAGGTACCCTGCATCACACATGGGATCGTTCCCCGCAATCTTGGTCCACCAAACTTTTCGTCTCTCCGGCGTCAGCAAATTGGTGCCAGGCTTGTCTGAGAGGATAGCAACACTGGCCCAATACATCGGTAGACCACTGCGAGCCATTGTATAGACCAGATATGCATCTGATCACTTCCATAAAAAAGATAATAAAGCTCTCGGCGTTAATCAATTGCTGAGGGATGCGCCATGCATTCGATTTCATTAATTATCGTTGGAGGTTTGAATGCATATCTGGTCTTTACAATGACCAGCGGTGGCTTACCGATGTATCGAGCTACTGCTGCTATCATTCCAGACAAGTCTGGTACCAATTTGCCCACTCTGGAGGGATGGAAGGCTTGATGGACCATGGGTACGTGGATTGATTCTACGTGTGTATCGCATTGGCGCCTCCAACCGCTGCGCCACACGTGCCCTAATCACGTCCATACGATGTTTAATGAAGTCAATCAAGGCATGGCGTATCTCTCAGGCACTGATCAACGCCAAGTGCTTTATCCTTTTTTACAAATTGACATAGTCGGGTTAAAAACAGAAGAATTTATCTCCAAGAAGTGGTTTGTTACCGTCCGAATAAAACTGTTATTTGAAGAAATCACTCTTCAGTTCCAACAGTTTCTATTCTCGTGTCTACTATTCTAATTAATTAGAAACTCTAAGCTATAGAAGTGCGACGGATACTTTGCGTGCTCCTGATAACCAGTGCTCACAGCTCCGCTGCGCAGCGTAGTTACAAATCCACTACGAGCATTTCTCGCTCCATTATGATAAAGCAACACTTCGAGATGGGGTCAAGCACAAAGTGTTTTGAAAAAAACAACATTGCAATAGGAGTTCAAACCTTCGTTAGAAGGTCGAATGATTGTGTGTTTGGAATGTTGTACTTGTAGATGACCGGCGGCACTTCGAACAAATCTGGAGACGGCGATTCATCAAGTGAGAGCATGTCGCTTTTTCGAATCAAAGCGTTTGGTGAGATGTCTAGAAATCAACAATAAAAATGACAAGAATTTTTCTGATAATGGTTTTGCCGTTTTTTTTTTTTTTTTTTGATACTCTTTGGATAAGATTTGGTGCAGTTGATGACTTGTTTAAATTTCTTTAATATTTAGTAGATTCCGCCGAATGTTATTCTCTTAACTAAGTCCTTGCACTTTTAGGGCTGAAAAACTCTCTTTTATTTTTTTATCCAAAATTATAAGAAGTAGGCTGAAGATGATGTCAACTGACAGCTTTAAGAAAAATTCGGTGCTTGAGATTTCTGTTATAGCAATGCGTATTACATCATCAAGAAAAAAATAACTTGCAAAAAATATGAAAAAAGATAACCCTAACAACAGCTAGAACCTCACTTTTGTGTGATTCGGCCACTTGATCCAAATCTTTCTTCATGGAAAACGGTGTTGGATTTTGGTCGTTCTTAGGCATTGGAGAATCACTGGAGACTTTTGCGCTCTGGCCATGGAGCGAATAAAGGCCTCCTCCAATGTCGTATTTGAGATTCACTTGTGTTGGTGTAGCTTCCCTATTTAAAAAATCTTCCATGAGCCTTCTGTACTCTCGAGGCAAAGCAGCGATAGTATTTAGTAGTGATAGCAATTTTTCGTTGCCGCTTAAAGAATTGTTCGTCTGTATGTTGCTAACTTCGTCCATTGTCTGAAAAATAAGAATGAATAACGGGAGTAGTTAGGGATTTTTAGAACGATATGCAAGCCCAAATGTGCCAAATTTTTAGACATGACAAGCATGTGGTAGCTGCTAGTCAAATAGGGTTTAAGATGCTCAAAGAAACCGGTAAAGTGTGGTGCCTCGATTTCCGAGATTCACTCATACCTTTCCTAGGTTTGACGGCAAACTCTGTCGCATTATCTCTAGCCTCTTGAATCGCTCGTCTTTCAGGACCTGTTCCAGACTATGCAGGTCATCCAACACTCGTGATGGAAAGACGCTTTTCTCAAGTAAAAATACAGAAATCTCAGTGAGCTTTTGCATCCTCGATTTGTTGCTGAAAAGGCTTTACGTGGAATAACTGTATTTTAATGTTTGATTTCAATTTAATGAATACCATGCAGAGAGGATGGTCTCGATTCGATTCATTTTCACTGGATCATCTATCCTCGAGCGAATGACTCCAGCTGCTTGCGATGAAAACTCCGAATCGCAGTCCGGAATCACCTTGAAAGTATGGAAAGTGAAGGAACAAGAAGAATAGTCAAAAAAGAGTGAATTTCCAAAAAGCACTGCGTTCTCTCTCTTCTGCAATCTCTATGTTAACGAATTTTAGTGGCGATTATCATTTAACGCCAGCTAGTTTTTTCCTCACTGCAGAAAAATGCGGGCGATTTCGAAGAATCCACATTCGACTAAATGCTTATACATGCATTCAGAGTTTCAAGAAAGAACTAATTTCGGGAGAACCCTAAAACGTTTTTCCATTTTATTACTTTAAAACTTTAGAAAAATCAGACTTTCGCAGGTTTTCATTCCTCTGAGCAAAGCAATGAGCAGCAGGATATCGAACTTTTCTCGAATACAGTTTTCTCCAGTTATTTTAAGTTCAGAAAATGAATAACTAACTTGGCCTTTTAAGTTGACAATTCCACAAAGGAACATCAGAGATTCGATGGCTGTAGACGATCTCATCGTTGTGGTATGATTGACATTGGCTGACAATCAGAGAAGTGAAAGCAAATGTATCTGTGTTGAAAAGAGGAAAACAGGCACAGAATAGGGAAAACGGTGAAATTAATAATTACGAAATGTTTTCAAGCAAGAATTAAGCATGTGGAGGTGCTTCTCAAATCCTCTAAATTGTGCGCATTATCGACGCTTGGGGCTCGTTAACCGTCCAACGGTCCGCTTCCTCATCGTGGCCGTTAGGTGGCCCTGGGTGCTGGGCTGCGATGCAATGAGGCTGATTCATCCCGTTGGCAGCTCCTATGTTGAGAAGAAGTCCGACGTTTTCATCAGGGAGCCTAGCTATAAACTAATACCAAGAACTACCACCGTACTGGCATCAAACTAGTCGCATGGTGGCAAACCTCGCTCTGATTCACGAAGAGGGCGATTGTCTGCTGTGGTGACGACCTATGGCAAACTTTAGCGGGGTTAACCTCGCGTCTCCAGTGAAACACAGTGGCTAAACCAGCAAAAGTCCGAAAAATGGAGAATATGCTGCAGCCCGCACAACCAGTGAGGACTCCCCATCCAAGTATCCAAGTAAGTATAACATTCGTTAAGGGCATTTTTAAAGGGTAAATAAATATATAAGAAAGATAAAATATCACTCGTGTTAAAAAGGTAGAGTGTTTCAACGTTACCACTGTATCTGATTAATCGGAGTACTTGTTGGAGTAAATAGTACAAGATAGAAACAGAGAACATCCATGACATCTCGTACTATTACCTTATATGGAAAATGAAACTTGTAAACTGTAGGAATCAATCATGGATGTGAAATTTTTGGGCAGAAGTCAATATCATGAACGGAATGAATCCTGTAGGAACTAGATTACGATCATTGGTCACGAGCTTAAGGCGTTTCGTTGTTGAACCGTTGAATAGTAGAAAGTTCTTTTGAAACGTGAAGACGTCCGATTTGAATAGGAGTCAGCTAATCGGCGGTATTAATGCCAACCATAGTGAAGCAGTTAATGAGAGTGAAAACCTTTATGCGACGTGAAGCTTTCAAAAACCGTCTAGCAAAAAATAACTGTGATAGAAATGTAATGTTTGCGCAATAGTAAGAGAAACGCAAAAAAATTTTGTAAACTTCAACTTTAAGTGATGCAAATGTACCAAAATATTACTGGTTCGCCATACCTGTACGATTCGAAGTCCGAAACAGGGTAATTACGGATGAGAGTGAGATTGACCAGTCGGCTGACCGGTTCCGATCAGCTCCGCACAACTAATCTGTTCCGGATCGTATTACAATTTTACACTTTTTCACTCTTCATACCATAATCAGTTCGATTTTCTACTTGTTATTCATTTTTGCCATAGAAAGGGGCAAGATTTTTGACTTCTTACGCTCTAAGGAAACTGGAGACAATTACTTGAGAAGTGGAAAGTACCATCTCGACGGGTTACCTCCCCATCGTGGCTGAGGTGTTCTTAGGTGTCGGGTAGCGATGTTCGCGGTCTACCAAACTGAGAAGGAGTCCAGTCTTTCCACCAGGAAGCCTGGCTAAGAGTAAACCAATACCGGGATCCATTACCGTCCTGGTATCGAAGTCGCGTAGTGACAAATCTCCCTGTAATCCACAAAGGCTGCGACAGCCTGCGGTGATGAAGAAGTAGGGCAGATTTTGGCCTAGCTGACCTCGGGACTCCAGGGAACCACAATGGCTTAGCCGGCAAGCCTCCGAAAATGGAGATTGTGCTGCGACCTGCACAATTAGGACGGGCCATTCAAGTACCAAGTATCAAGTAAGTGCAAAGTGCACCACCAGCCAGATAATCCATCTACACTCGAAATTGTTTAGGGCTTTTAGAAAGTTGGTCTAGCGCATTTGGATACAAATGCAAGTGTAAAGTGACCAATCTGACTATGCAGTAATGACTTCTGATCTTGTTTATCATCAATGTGTGCTGCTGCCACGCTTGTGCAGAAAATGATGGAAATTCATATGTTTTGTTATTTTTATTTACTGCCTACTATTTTTTAACGGCATGGTATTGTATGAAATGTAAGTATAATAATGCTGAGATATTTGCCAAACTCCGGACCACTGGTGTCTGTGATGGGAAACGAGCACGCTATCACCTTTTCCGGTGGCTAACGAGAAAGGGTTATAGCGTGTTCGTTCCTCACCTCAGACACCAGCGGTCCGGAGTTTTGCGAATATCTCAACATCGTAATCGGTAAAACGACATATCATAGAAGTTACAGAAACCCTAAAATCGATAAGGCGAAAATTCTTCTATGAGAGTCTATCAGTTTCTTAACCTCTAGGTCAATTATCGGAAAAATGTGTTTTCTATGTAAACCACCACGGTTTTGAAAAGGGCACGCTCCCTAAGCTTCTTCAAAGGAAAAAGATGAAATCCAACGTCATGTCAGATGACCGTTACGAAAATAGGGCCCATTTATTTGAAAAGCAATTGTAACAGCACTAGTTTTATAAAATAGTTCAGAACCCTAACTGAAATTTGATATCTGTGCTTGATATTGTATGAATGGATACCAGCTTTCGCAAAATATGGCGAAACGGAAAATTCCACTGCATTTCACATCCAGCAATGAAAACACATTTACCAATAAATTCCGTGATATGAGAGTTCTCTCAGCAGCCAGGCGCTGGACTATATGGTGTACACCAATGGAAGAATACGAGGATAAAAAACAATACAATAACACCTTTTTTCAATGAAGTAACCGCTAAATCCATAGGGTGTGTTCGGGATTACTACCTTCAATAGGTAAGTGAGCCAGGCAGGTATCTGTGCACATGTCCATACTGTCGAGGAAGCCACAAAAACTACCTGTAACTATATTTTCGCTAAAACTGTATAGCTGCAGAACTTATACGAAATGTCGGTATTCATCGTGGCTTTTGGGCGAACGCGGCCAGTTAAAATGATGGCGTGTAATGAGACCGAATAAAAATTCTGCTTCCGCCTTCCCGAGAAGCTCAGTTTTTGCCGGATTCCGTCGAGTGATGCAAAGTATAGTAACCACCTCCAGAATAGTTATTATTCTTTCATCATATCGTAGGTCTGTGGTAACCACATTCGTGGTCCTTCATATCGCTTAGCCATCTTGCAGCATGTAAACGTTTTCACTTCATTGAGAGAAACTTTGGTTGTCGTAAACATTCTTTGTTATCCACACTCTTTCCATGCAATCGGAACCCTTTGTGTGTTGCATCTGTTAAAAACCATTACGGGTACGGTAAAACAAAGAGCATGGAATTGTTTGGCAAATCGTCGTCAATTCTCATGAGGGAGCTGGATATGGAAGTCGACGAATGTTGTCGGTAAAGGTTCTGAACCTGTGCCAAAGTACCGCCTCCTCCAGAAGACATTTAAAGAGCCTCGTGAGCCAATATGGCTTTCGCCCCCCTGTACATCTTGTGTGAGCCACCATGTAGTTAATCTAAGATGTTAATTCTTATGGTACGTGGTCACAGTTGTGTATTAACTTTGCAGTCATGTACCTCTAAACACGCTAACTCTACTGTGTGTTAACATTAACCTCATCGCAGTATACTCATACGCTTACTTGTATACTCTAATACGTTAACCTAATCGCAATGTTATCACAAGCTAACATGTAACCCTTAACGTGTTAACCTAATCAGAACGACATCGCAAGCCTATATGTAGTCTGTAACCTCAAGGATACTAACCCGCCCTACCCTCACTTATTGATCATGATACAATATTACAGTCTGTATTATGCCGATGTTCGTATTGCGTTATTATTGAGTTATTATTGCTATGAATGGTTTAATTATCCAAGTTTGAAATATTGCTCTGTGGCAATCACGAAAAAGTTCCGCGTGGCAACAAGGTGCTGAAAACTGACTCGATGACCTAATTTCCGCTAGCAACTGCTGTACAAAGTGCGTTTTGTGGTTTAGTGGATGTAATACTTATATGCCAGCACAGCAAAATCTCTTATTTGCAAGGTGAAGGCTGAGCCAGTTTATCTCACCCACGCTTCTACAGCACTAGCTTTGAAGGAAACTAGTAGGCAAGCTTAGAATCTGCAATAGTTCAAAGGCTTAAACCCGTTTTACAGATCTTTTATAACTCCTACTTTAACCAGATGGTATATATGCCAGCAACCTTTTCTCTTACTAAACTTGATAGAAGGAAAATTCGCTTTTCAGGTAGGACAAGAAACTGAATATTCTGGACGTATTCAATGCTCTAGCAAATAAACCGAAAAGTAATGTGTTCCTCTTTCTTTAGCTATGCCGACGGAAATGGCGAGCTTGCAGATCGGGACCAGCACAAGTCACGACGAGGTATGTTTGGTAGGGGCTGTGATGAAGAATACGATCATTGACGAAGGTAAAGAGTAACCTCGCCCTACTATTTTTGTCTAGATGGGAAAAAAATGAAAAAACGTCCGTTTCACTAAATGCTTTGTTCATGACTGTCTCTTCAATGCCTACGTGAACCTTTTATAAATATGAATATATTCTTTGGTTTTCTGTGGAATTAACTTTAAGATGGTCGAACGGGTTTGCACTGTACTTTGTCTTGGGAAAAAGAGATTCCGATTGGCAAGTCTTGGTAATTTTTTGTACTGAAAAGTTGCAAACGATCTATGACGACTACCTCAAGATTTTTAAAAAATAAGCTTACGGCGTTAGAGATATCGTTGACGGAGGAACACGAGAAATTCTCAGGAAGTAACTGAAACTAATCCTCACCAACTGATAGCACTTTCGAAGGAACAAAACCATTAAAAGAAGTGCTGCTGCGATAGAGTTCACTAGATATAGATATAGATATAGATATAAAAATAGTAAGCAGAAGTGCAATCTCCAACTTCCCAGGAAGCGAATCTTGGGAGATTAGCGAGCTGACTATCAACTTCAAGTTATACTACGATCCGCAGGCCAAACTATCTAAGTGCACAATTGCTTACATAGTAGAAAAAAACACCATTCTCTGAAATGGGTTTAAGAAAAGACCTAAAATGCAGTGCATTTTGAAATTTCCAAGGAGTAAACTGAAACTTATGATTGAGTGAAAGGCCGTCGAGTGAAATGTTGAACAAGAAATGGAACGAGGCTCACGATGGACGGTGGTTGGAGTCCGTCGACTCGAATTACCGCGCTAGGCGAAGATCCACCTCTCTCAAAGCAGATCATATTGACTTCAGTAACCTCTATGGACAAGAAATTGTCTTAAAAGGAATTGCCTAAGAATTATTATAAGTCGTTTTTCTCACAAAGGGAAAAGGAATTTCATTCAGCATCGTGTATAAAAGGGCATCACTGGATGAGTGTGCCTCATTCGAGGAGATGGACCGCTGAGGAAGACCTGACTCGACACGAAGGCGAAGCCGCCACATCAAGACGAATAACAAGCGTGGACCATCGACTCGGATCATCGGCTCTGATGAAGACGAAGACGTCGAAACGTTAGCCGAAAATAAATATATTTATCAACCTCGTATTAGCTCATCAAGAAAGGATACATAAAGAATTTCATTGTTTAATAAAGGTGACTCGTGTCTCTAAATATTCCAGATTGCATTCTCTGAAGTGGAACCGGTTAGTACACTCTTCGGACTCGTTTTATGTCCTGGTAAATTAGTGGAGAAAATTTCTCGAAAACTTAACAGCACAGTGAATGTAATTTGCAGAAATTAGAGCTCCGATCCAACAAAAATTTGCTTAAAGAAATTTTGAAGATAAAAATGGCAAAACTCTAATGTCATCGGTGGAAGATTCGATGTAACAAAATTTCTTCTTATAGAGAACCACTTTTCACTTTTCAGCAATAAAGACCTTAAAACAGAAACAAGGGAAACAACGAGATCTCCATATTCTCAGAGAGGAAGTACGGTGATACCGCTCTTATGATAGCTGAAGGTTGTCAAAAATTATTCGTTAAAACTGCACACATTTTTTTCAGTCGGATTGTGGAGTTTTCCATACATTCCATTCTTAGTGAATAATATGATCAGTTATCGAAGCAGATGACATTGGACCAATTTAGCTTAGTTTCCTTGATGTTGCTAATAATTTCTTTGCATTTCTTAGTACAACACAAATTTGGCTCCGTCTCACACTGAAACAAAATGTAGGTTTTGGTTTTTCATCAAATAGATAGTCTTCTAATAATATCTGATAGCAAGGAATGACAAAAAAAATATTATAACATCTACTGTGGTGAATTGTAGAGGTGCTGTTTTGATGCAGAATTACGCAGAACAGGATCAACCGGAAATTCTATCGCTGCTCATTTGTCGTGGTAAATCTAGCTTTCGTGTTTGGTACTCAGGTTATCGAAGCCAGTTTTTGCTTTTGAATAAAATTTCTATCCCAATGTTTCGATATAGTCATGTAACAGAACTTCTAGGTCATCGAATCGGGCAGTTGAATATATTTGATTCGTCGATTAAGAAGGATTGTCTATTTTACTAAAAATTAGCTCGTTTTTCCATACAGACATAGTTTACGAGAACCCCTACGGTTTACGAGAATCTCTACAAGTACCGCTTAGTTCTCCTCAAATAGGTTTCGATGTAAAGTTCATTTTCAGTGTTTTACGACCTTGTTGAATTTCTACCAGCGCCATTCGATTCATGTGTAGTAGAGTTAACTTTAAACTCATCGAACTCCGTCTGGGAATGAATGAATCTGGAGTGGAACATCTTTTTGCATTGGAAAGTTCATTATCGCTAACAACATTTTCATCGTCGCTTAGTCAGATAATTCAGACGAGTCAGGCTCAGTACTAGATTACATGCAAAAAATCGATTCATTAGTTAAAATGCAAGTATGTATGAACTGAATTGTAACATCTAATGATTGGTTGGATCGAAAGGCTTATCTAAAGTAGAAGTAATTCATCAGAAAGGAAGTTTTGGGTGCAATAAATAGAACAGATGCTGTTCGCGGTTCAAAAGCCGTTACATTCATGTCGGATTAAACATAAAGCCAGGACTAATAGACTAGAACTACGGACGCTCAGTTTATGCTACGCGAAGCTTCGTCGCTGTTTGCTGACACTTCCATAACATCGAGTGCTCCAAGCACACCGTATGTCGCCGACCGTTCATAACATGTTCTACAAAAGTTTTAGAACTCTATTCAGCATGCCACCACTCAATTATTTAAGCACAATTACGCGATTATATACTTCACATGGAGGAAAGATTAATACCAATTTGCGAAGTCATCATCAGCAACGTCTCACGAAATCATTCATTATCAGTTTTTGAAAAGAAAGAAAAAAACAAAAACAAACATCTGGTTGCTTAAACAATCTACTTTGCTTGCTGATAAATACGTCGAAAGGCTAGTCGAATAAAAGTCTTTACACAAGCCTCGGGTCAGATCGATAATCTAGAAAAATATTAGGTTAATGCCAAAATTTTTGAGTGACTATAGATAGAGATACAGAAGTATCAAACCCCTTTTTATACAACCAGACAAGTCTGGTACCAAATTTCCGACCTTGGTAGAATAGAAGGATTGTTTAAACCAGCACGCTAGGTTGGGCCAAAGTCCACTTGCATTGCAGGCACCTCTAACCACTGCGCTAACAGATGCAAAGGCATATTCACCACTTTTGTAAAACAATCTGAAATTAATACAACAATCTGAAAAAAACAATAAGACGAAACCAAGAATTCGTAAACACTCTCGCACTTTATAGGGGTCATATTAAAGTTCCTAAACGTAATATTTCTTGCACAGCTTGTGCAATTTCACTAAATGCTGACAGCACTGTGATTAGACAGTGGGTGTGTATTTCCTTCTTCATACACAAAAGTTTCGCATGCAGTGAAAACATTGGTGAGTCTTGGTATTTTTGTTGAGCAAACGCGAGGTGTTATTGTAATTCTTTACTCACGAATAAGCTGACGTTTCGGCAGACTTCGCCTTCCTCAGAGCTTGGAAAGGTCAAGTTGACAGCAATCTACTCGGCCAAACGCCTCCATAACCAAACAAGGAAAACGCTAAATCAAGATTTTAATCACAATGAACACAGCTTTGCCGCAACCATCTCTTCCTGTGAGGCTTCTATTGAGTATGTCGCGTGGAGACCAACCGCACAGAATTCACATGAAAGTGTAATGTGCTCCTCCCATCAGCGTAACATGCTAATATACTGCTCAATATCGCTAGCGATAATGAGGCATTGTTCCCTGCTGTTCATTTTCGCATTTCTGGAATTAATCCAGAGCGTGTCGAAAGTCTTGCGCGCTTGTGTTCTCGATTCCCGTGCGAGGATCGTGACACGTACCTCAAAGTCCACACCGCTATGTCCCTGGGTCCTATGCGTGCCCAGTGGGGTATTTGGTTTACGTTTGCCGATTAGGTGTTCTCTTATGCGGACATAGAGTGGTCTGCCTGTTCCGCCAATGTATTCGTCTCTGCACCCCTTACAGGAGATCAGATAAACTGTACCTGAACTCATACAGTCACCGTCTTTACCATTGGGGCAAACTATGCAATTTTGCGTTGCATATAGACGGTCGTATAGGCGGTTACGAACTAGTAGGCGTCTTAGACCTTGGAAAGGTCAAGTTGACAGCAATCTACTCGGCCAAACGCCTCCATAACCAAACAAGGAAAACGCTAAATCAAGATTTTAATCACAATGAACACAGCTTTGCCGCAACCATCTCTTCCTGTGAGGCTTCTATTGAGTATGTCGCGTGGAGACCAACCGCACAGAATTCACATGAAAGTGTAATGTGCTCCTCCCATCAGCGTAACATGCTAATATACTGCTCAATATCGCTAGCGATAATGAGGCATTGTTCCCTGCTGTTCATTTTCGCATTTCTGGAATTAATCCAGAGCGTGTCGAAAGTCTTGCGCGCTTGTGTTCTCGATTCCCGTGCGAGGATCGTGACACGTACCTCAAAGTCCACACCGCTATGTCCCTGGGTCCTATGCGTGCCCAGTGGGGTATTTGGTTTACGTTTGCCGATTAGGTGTTCTCTTATGCGGACATAGAGTGGTCTGCCTGTTCCGCCAATGTATTCGTCTCTGCACCCCTTACAGGAGATCAGATAAACTGTACCCGAACTCATACAGTCACCGTCTTTACCATTGGGGCAAACTATGCAATTTTGCGTTGCATATAGACGGTCGTATAGGCGGTTACGAACTAGTAGGCGTCTTAGACTACTCGGTGGCATTTCAACTATCGTTACCGAATTCTCTAGACCAACCCTTCTTAAACAGCGCTTTATAGCTGCACTTCATTTGAAATAAAGAGTAGGATAAACGGGACCTTATTGCTGCTAGAGTTATCGTTTGGGAGCCTAGGACTTCTCTACACCTATCCCGAGCTACAGTTTCGCAGCCATTAGGAATGGATATTTGCCAAGTTCTGGGACTTTCCTCTCTGCTCAAGTCCGCCGAAACGTCAGTTTATTCGTGAATAAAGAATAGAAGTGACACTACGCGTTTGATCAACAAGATTACAAAAAATTACTTGATCAGTGCCGTGGTTAGTAGAATGTCGGTCGAGGGATTCATTACGAGACGTACATTGGTAAGTGTACAGAAGAACATGGATTATACATATGCTAAGAGCAGCGGATTGTGTGATCCATTTTCACGTATTGTGCAGCACTCTCCGCATTTCCTTCATTCGTTTACTTCGTTCTCGAGAGGTCGATGGACCAATGACGGGATCCGTTGCCGTCACGGAAATCGCCACCATTCTGGAAGCTTTCGAGAAAACTTCCCTATGGTCCGTAGTAGTTGGCAACAGCCTGTAGTCACGGCATAGGAACGCACTCTAGAAAACGTTTGAATACCTTAGAAAGCCTTTTCTGAACTAAAAAAGTCGGTCCTCCAGAGACTACCTTTTGCAAAAACCGAATGAAAGAAGTTTTTAGATACTAAGCTTAAGCAGATGAGCTAACGCCACGTATTCAGCAGATTTCGGCACTTCTTTCATTCGGTTTCTATCATAAGCAGTCTCCGGTTGTCTAACTTTCATGACTCAAAAAGTTTTCTGAACTATTCTGATACCAATTTCCGTGCCTCGGAGGTATGAAAACCCTAGTATTTGCTTCACACTGCGCTTTGCACCGATACTTTTAACAGTTGTGATTGCCAATGTTTTAGCTTTTATTTTCTACCTACTACAATTTTCACGGCAGGTTATAAGCGAACGAGATTGATCTGGTGACGAGTGAGCAAAAAGATCGATAGAACTAGCTGAGAGACAGGCGAAACGAAGGACTCGCATGGTGCGGTGGTGAACGCGTTACTACCCGGAGAGGACAACAGCCCGTTCGTTCCCCACCCCACCTTAAACACCTGCGGTCCAGAGTTTTGCAAATATCTCAGCAACGTTGTAGTTGTGCTTACCGCTCCTCCGTAATTTATCTGAATGGTTAAAGGACGAAGCGCCCATAGTTGATCAATCCTTTAGGCATGAGCCAAGCATTCCACCTCATTAAGCATCTTTATAGGTGATTGAATGCATATCTTGCCAATACAATGACTTGCAGTGCCGTGTCAATGTAAAACGCCTCTTATGTCCTCTGGTGTCCTCTTAGACAGGTCTGCACTCATTTCTCAACTCCTGCGTGAAGAAAGGTTAAATGTGACCGCGGCGCGTGATCAGACTGACTTCGTGTGTATTGCTGGTGGAGTCCGACTCTTCCACGATTTTTTTTCTTTTTATCAATCTAGGGTTTGCTTAATAATCGAAAAGGGTATATTTCGTATTTTGTTTAGAAGTGTAGAAATATACTTATTGCTTCGTGATTTCCAACGGAAGATATTGATTATTCGGATGGAATATGAATATGATTTATTAAAAGCGTATACAGTTTGGCTAACCGTTTGTTGTATATCTGGTTTTTAAAGGATTTTTTAAATCAAAATTTAATTGAGCACTGTTGGGATTACAAAATTATGAGCGCGCTATGTAACATTGATACAAGAAGATTGATAAACAGTAAGGTAGCCATTAGTTCTTCATTCTGCGGTGGTCATTGAGAGGCAGGCACCTGCGGCAGAATTCCTCTCTGCGGTAGTTCGGACGTACGAATTGTTCAACGTGCCCAGGTTGAGTCTCTAGAGTCGTGTTTGCACATGAACACTCACACAATTGCACATATGGATCAGGAATAACTGGCGTCATAATCATTACGGAACCTTAAAATAGAAGTAAAAGTTGCACAGTTGAAAAACACAGAAAAATCTTGTTTTCTACAAATACGTTCAAGGACTTGATAATGGCACAGGAGAACTATGAACATCTTCTAATGGGCGCACCTTTTTTAGTCAATAACATGCAAGAGAATTATAGAGATCTTCTAACATAAGCAGTGCTTTTGCGTTGGATATATCAATGAGTGAAAAAACCAATATGGAACTAATAACCCTAAGAGCAGAGGTTACTGCGATCCATGAAATTGGTTAAGTGGCACGTGCAATGAATTCAGCTATCAATAAAATCGCAATATATGCGTGTATGGGACCAAGTAATATGTTATTCTATGGAAAACCTTCAGTACTCTTTATTCTCATTTCAAGCGAAATCACCAACAAATTTTCCATTCCTTCTAAAAAGAAAACACGACGTTTCCTGATTGAACGAGTTTTTGAAACGAACATCATTAAGAATAGGTGCTTGTTCGTTTCTCAAGCCGGTCCTATGCAAAGGACACCTTCACCAAGACGTCATCGCGCAACTACGTGGCATGCTGCAGACGAAGGAGGTTGAAGGCAACCAAAAGAGTCTCTTCCCTAGTTGGCTCATTAGGAAGTGCGTAGAGCAGTTTAAGGTCAATTCCAAAAAATAATCTAGTCTGTTCTTGAAGACTGTCGTGAGTGCGTCACCGAACCCACTGAGCAATTCTTGTGCGCAGCTGAAACGATTATTCGACGACATATTTTTGAGGAGGTAGAAGCCATACACACTGTTTAGCTCAGAAACGTCTGTTTCTTATACTTTTAACTTATGGCACATTCCCATCAGGTGTCGCAGAAAATATTACCCTCTAAGGGCAATCTTCTTCTCCTACTGAATTCATTATCAAACAGAATGACTGCTCAATTAGTATTAGCTTTACAGCTTCTTTCTACACAAGACAGTAAAAAAAACTAGTTGAAAAGAATGCAACTTAGCGAAGCCGTCCTTCCACTGATACTTCTTGTGTGTCCCATTTCTTTTCACTGAATCACCATGACGACAGGCAACAGTACTATTCTCCTCTGCGCGTCGCTACTGTACTGAATGACAATGCGCGCCAAATACTTTCTACTACACAAAGTGAAAATTTTTTAAAGACAACCCTTGAAGAATGCATTCTGAGCTTCTGTTAGTCACGTAAAGCGCAAGAGTGTGCATCTACACTTCGTCAAACTCTTCCCTAATGTTATCAAGGAGTTCCGTCACTAACACAAATGGTAAAAAACGTGGAGCAAAGTAATGTGATGCTGAAACTCGAGCTATGTTCCAAGGATGAAATGAACGCGAAATATCACTTAAAGAATAAACAATTTCGTCAAAACGAAAATCCGTCTTGGTAGTACGACGATAAAACGGTCAATCAATAACATTTTCTCAGACGATTAAGCAAACAGGGGTTGATAAGAAGGACAAAACAGATAAAGATAACGGATTGCGGAAGATAAAAATGAAACTATTGACGAGTTGTGCAAACTTCTGAATTAGCCAGTATTTGAGAGCATACCTTGGCGATTCTGTCGCCGTCGTCTCAGCATCTGAACACAGAAGTAAATTGATAGGAAACAGAAGAATATGCATATGGGCAGCAAAAGTAAGTAGTTGACTAGCTCCTAAAATTACCATTAATCTTCAAGCTGTCGGTAAAAGGCAATAAGAGAAGCTCTTTCATCACTCTCACTTATGAAGCTATAGTAGTAGGGACTTTTGTTCCTTACCACTTCACATCTTCTTGCTTAACAAACCATTCAACAAAGAAAAAAGAAACAGTTCAATGCCATCCAACCCCATTCCACGGCCAATCGATTCCAGGAAAAACTATGACGCGCATAAATGGTGAATAAATCCTACCATCGGCTTTTATACAGTGGCGATAAAGTCGTCACTCAGTCAACTTTGTCAGTCTATCGAATTTACATGCTGCTGATAAGAAGTCAGGAATCAACATGTTCATTTCGTGCTCTAACGAGATAGTTGGTTTCGGTAGGTGATATTGCAATGAGCGCCACCATAGAATGTAAACTTGGTGCCATCTTTCAATCGTTCCTCCAAATTTTTAAGGTTTACTAGGTGACAAAATTGTCTGCAGGCTCTTATAGGTAACAATGACACTTGATTCCATTAGGCTACGTCTAGGAGCGAGGTGATGCGCCCACCTCATCCATCTGGAAGCGACTCAATATGCTACATCCTTCGAAAGCAATACTGTAATACAATACTGTAAGCCAAGATTAAGTATTTAGAATGCTTCAATCATACAATGAATGCAATTGTAGATTGAGTTAATTTTTGCCAAATTTTATTTGAAACATTAAGGTAATACATTATATGCCTTCAGCTACCTCTATTTCCTTTCTCATAGACCAATGCCTTTCCAAATTTCTTCTCTTTCACCATCTCGCGTGTCACCATATTTACGAAATTATCATTTAAATATATTTTCAACAGTGGTTTTCATCTATGGTGCCATGGATGCGTTTTTTGGTCATACAGCGATTTCTTCTGCATTTTTGGCATTAATAATTCATTTTTATTTCTTTTTATTCTATATCGGATTTTCCGCTTTTACATCGTCTTTGAGCGGTCAGTTACTTTTACATTCCTACTTTCTTTTCTGATTTCGGTTTCAACACCTTCCCGATTCAAATAGTAGGAAGACCGAGCGAAGGATCCAACGCCGAAAACACACCGCTCTCTGATCCACATTGTGGTGAAGACCTGGATACGCCCTAGCAAGGTTAAGTCAGCACTCCAGGGAGGACCAAGTTGCACGACCAGCAAAAGGCCAGCCTCAGTACCCCGCACACTGGGTGCTCTCGTCTATGACGTCAAGCGGTAAGACGACCGGTGAGAGGCCAGAAAATCTCGGGTTGAGCAGGACGTCATTAGAACCGGATCTGACAAGCACACGTACGACACGCCATGGAGATTGTTTCGTACTATGCACGTATAATGCCAGAACACTCTCCACAGACGCCGATCTTCACGCCCTTCTGGTAGCCGCAGATCGCATTAAATATCATGTGATCGCATTACAAGAAACAAAGATAAAGAAGACCGAAACTTCGTAACTATCGTCCTATATGCTTGTTAAATGTACTTTACAAGCTTTTCACGAAGATTATCCTCTCGTGTATATCAAGGAAATTGGATGAGGCGCAACCAGTCGAACAAGCAGGATTTCGAAAAGGATTTTGCTGCATGGGCCACATCCAAATCGTGTCCAGGGTCACCCGTCTTACCTAAGAACTTTGTTTGGCATATGTGCTGGGGCCCGCACAACTCGTGAAGACGGACCGTCTAAGTATCCAAGTAAGTAAGTAAGTATTCTATCTCGATGTTTTCATTTTTCCTCCCAAGACCTTACCGCCTCATTGTGACTGCGAGGTGTTCCTGGGTGCCGGGTCGCGATGCACAGCGGGAGAATTTATGCCGCCGACGGGATCTCCCAAGATGAGGAGTGTGGCTTTCCATCACGAAGCCCAGCTAAGAGTAAAGCAATACCAGAATCCACCACCGTCCTCGTACCAAACTGATCGCATGATGGTAAATCTCCCTCTGATCCACAAAGGTGGGCGGCTGCTTGCAATGGTGATGATTTGGGGCAGAATTTGGACTGGTTGACCTCGGGACTCCAGAGAACCTCAATGGCTAAAACCATCAAGGTTCCAAAAAAGTGAAAATTATGGTGGAGCTTGCACAACCAGGAACGACCCGCAGTCCAAGTATTTAAGTGTTCAGGTAACCAAGTATTTTCATTCTCTTCACCTTCGCTTTTATTTTTTATTTCTATTTTTTGAAGTTTTTTGCCTTTTGTTTCATATCGTCACCCTGTTCTGTATGACTTTGTGAAAAGGATACACTTCGCATTTATCATTATTACTTTCACCGTTATGATTTTTATTATTATTGGCCCACGTACGTGTACATTAATTCTTTTCACAACCATGATGCACTTTCATTCATGAGTAATTCACAGATTTTACTGTATCTCTGTAGCGCATTCAAACAGAAGTTGTCGATGAATACTATATTGACTTCAATGAAGCTGAGATATTTGCAAAACTCTCGACCGCAGGTGTCTATGGTGGGAAACAAACGCGCTATTGTCCTTTCCGGGGAGTAACGCGCTCATCACCACACCATGCAGGTCCTTCGTTTCGCCTGTCTCTCAGCTAGTTCTATCAATCTTTTACCATCATCAAAAAGAGTAGGCAGTAGACAAAAACGGTTAAAACTAAATTGACTGTTATCTAAGACCTATTGCTACTGTAACACCATTTTACTTGAATATTCTTTGTTCACATGAATCTGGTCGCCACCCACAGCTGTGTTGGCAACCTCGGATTCTTCTTCACTAGAACCGGTCACGAGTTATAACATAGGAGATTTACTCTCAGGTACAAACTCATTAGGTTCGTTTTAGTTCTCAATGACGGTTTCGAAGAAATCAGCTTTTCAGTTTCTTCTCTACTTCTGACATTCTTCATTCTTATGCCAGAAAATAAAATGAAAAGTGCAAGTAATGTGCTAAGCGTAGTATTTAATATTTGCGTTCATATGGAAGTTTAGACGGGATCGTAACTTTCGTGTCTGAACTTTTCTGAACTCAAAAAATATTTTCACTAGTAATTTGAAGGGAGCAGAACTTTAGAATCTAGAGAGGTGGGATTACTTCACTTTTATTCGAAAAAGATAAGGCTATACGTCTAATCGAATTGACATAGGTCACACAATTTTACTATAACTTAGCAAAAACCTAGTGAAAGAGATAAGTCGAAATGGTCGTGGAATGAAAAATACCTCTGGACCACAGTGAAAGCATGACGATGACTGTGAAAGAAAAACAAAAAGGAAAAAAGGAAAACGGAAAGGTATCATTGTCATATAAAAGGAAGACCCTCAAAAAATAACTCTATTGAGATCGCAAAAAAACAACGAGGAATTATCATTGCACAATACAAGTTGATATCCGGTTACAGATGTCTTTGTATGACGACTTCCTTCGTTGAGAGGAGTTCCTTTGCTGCTCTAAGGCGTATTGGTATCCAATTGCGAATGCTTCTTCGAACACCTCTTCAAGGCCTTCCTGAAATCGAACTATCAAAAAACTGGAAAGATAATAGTTCTTAGTGAAAACTCATGAAATGTAATACTTCAAAAACGCGGGATTTGCCTTTTTACTTGTGACTGAAGCTTATCTAATACTGTCAAAATAAGAAGCATTCGCAGAAAGGCGTTTAGAAAAAAAATTTATGACAGTTTTTTGTAACCGAATAAGAAACTGAACTAATTATTGCGAGATGAATGCTTCAAAGAACACTCCAATGAAAAGAAAAGCTCTAAAAGAATAATGTAGATGAGGTTTTTGTTCACTTACCCCTGTCGTCTCTGAACATTCGAGATATTTGACGGCGCCTATGCGCTTTGCCAAGGACACAGCGCGATGCATTGGCATCGCTTCGTAACCTTCACTGTTGTGACGACCAGTGATGTCGAAAGTCCTTATAAGACGTGTCTCAATCTGAGTTCCGACAAGAACAAATGGTACATTCTTGCAACGATCCAGCACCGTCTCAAGAATCTGCAACGAAAACAGGCTCAGCATCAATTTTAACACGAAAAGAATATAGTAATTTCGGTTTCAAACTAACAATTTTCACCGTATCCTCAACATTAGCCTGGCATGCGACTGAAACACATATCAGAAAAACATGATTGTTTTCGATGAAGTGGTTCACCATCGACTCCATGAATAGGCATTTTTGGCCATTGAACGCTGCCACGACCTGACCTTTCTAGACAGGAACAAAGCATAATGAAGGAAATACACAAAACGCTGTTATCGTTTAGAAATGTACCCCATTTACAATCACGGATAATGTGGTTTTGAAGCAAAAAGTTCTTAATCGGATAGTTTCAGGACGGCGGTTACCTCTGAATCGTATGATGCTCCCGAATATTTGGCGTACTTCTTTAGCATCATCCTTTTCCGAGAAGCTCGATCTCCAATTAGCACGCACTGAACCATGCTTACAGCTGAGAAGTTCGTCTTCTCCATTGCTTTGCCTGGAAGTTTATTGTAAGGTTTGAAGGCGCGGAGGACGTGTAGGCATGTCATGGAGTAAATGTTCAGCAAAGTGTTAAATGGTTTAAAAACGCTCCGAAATCTTAAATAAGGATATTTAAAAAGAGAACAAATTGCTAACACAGCAATGAATATCTAAGAAGCACAAAGGAATCGCAAGAGCAACGATCTATTAAAAATTAAGACGAAAGGGGCACATTATTGCACGATTACTTCTGACGTTATTGCTTTAAAATTATTTGAGATATTTTGTCACTATTGGACCTGTAGGCTAATCCAAACCGTTTAAATTAACACAGTTGGTCAGAGTTTCATTTAGGTGAACAAAAGGATTGTAATTAGTGATTTAAGCGGACATTGAAAAATCAGGCGTAGAAGCCGATCAAAGGAAATCTACGAACAATTTACTAACGGAGATCTTCCACGAAAATCTAAAAGAAATTGAAAGGCTAGTTAGCACATTTTACACGAAGAAGTAGAGGACTGAGAAGACCTAGACTACGACAAAGACGGACAAAAACATTACTAGACCTCCCACTCGAATCGGTCAACAGTAGACAACAGTGCTTCAGGTAATGTCAGTGGAACTTGTTGCACACAGCGATCGCTGTTACTGGAGGCTAAACCGATGGTGATGATTCCTTTTATTCCATGCCCACAAATAGAATATCTTGTTTACTGACAAGTTTAACTGGGAGCGCTTGCTAATATCGATGGACTCCAACAAATAAGCCTTCGAATACTTTCCCGCTGGTCTCTTCTGATCGCTAATCTCTCCTCCACACTAAATTATGCGAAAGTAGAATGTTGTCATCAGGTCCTCACGTCGACAATTCCATCATGTTCATTAATCCTTTTGTATAGTGTGGTGAGACAGTGCGAAGATCATCGAAACCGATTCGACTGCATGGCGACGGAAATAGTAAGTCATCTCTGTACACGGCAAGATAGAATTCCAGTGAAGGCTGTTTTATTGGTAATGTGATAATGAAGTAGATTAGAGTGCATAGATTTTTATTCGGAGATCATCGAAAATATTTCTCGACACCGCTTGCAAAACCTTCCAAGGTTATTCTGAACTTCACTACAAAGGTGATATTCATCAAAGGGTACGTCAACAAATGGCGAAAGAATAACGCTGTAAGTTACCGTCATTGCTTGAATGACCTCCTATGTACACAGTGAAACTGCATGGTTTGCTCCAAGGGTAAAGGCGATGATTACATGAGTTCCGTTACAGCATCCCTGATTTCTTGTAAAGCATGTGTGGGTGATTGCGTTGACAAAACAGGAAGATAAAAGAGAATAGATAACTCTGCGTCCGTATAAAAGAGCACCTAGGTGGGAAACTTAAGGTTAAGCAGAGCACTCCATTACGCACGCAAAGGACACGAAGGCATAGCGTAGAAGATTTCGACTTTAAAGTCACTATCCTTGTACAGGAATCGAAAACATTGGAGTGTCCAGAAATGGAGGAGTCATTTGTGATCATGCGTGACCTCGTGCCATACCTCAGGATCTTTTTTGACCTGAGACAGGCACATTCCTCGCCAATATGAGACTAGTTGTGGCCGTCGTCCACCAATAACAGAGAGACTTATAGCGAATGTGGAAAATAGGTATTGGGTTTTTCTGCTGGAATTATGGAAGTATTTAACTGAGTAGATTGCTGGTCTTTTTGGCTTCTCCAGGGTCTAAAGAAGGCTAAATCGTCGAAAGGCTAGCAAGTGCTGAATGAAGCTTTTGTTAACAACCTCGTGTCCGCTCAAGAAGAAAACATGAATTAATTGATCGATTCCAAATTTAATAGAATGTCGCTTTTGGAAACAAAGAAAGCTTTCTGAATGATATGTTCTAAAATGATATTAAAATTTAAGTGTCACATTTTTTGCACATTTTGATGACATCATTAAGTGTTATACATACAGTTCTACAAAGCATTTCCACATTTATACATGAAAATATTTTTAAATAATGCTAAAATGAAAAAAAATCGACGACGCAGAGCTCATTTACTATGCTACCAGGCAATAATTCCAGAATGGTGGTACCAGCAATATGTCATTGACACTTGAATCTTTTGGCCTAACAAGAAGGACACACATGAAGTAGAAGAACTAGACCCACGTCACAAATAGTTGCTTCCGGTATGAACCAGAGAGGTTCGTTTTGACTCGTGACTAAATCCTATAGGATTGGCGATAACATCCCAAATGAGTTAGTTCAGTGACACTATCAATGCCGAGGTTAATAGAAAGTCGGTCGTGGAAAACAGTTCAGTGATAGTTTAATTGCACTTTACAAAAGCACTTTTCCTGGTCTTGGTCTTGGTCTTGAACATTATATAACGATTGTTGACATCCCACCCAATGCCCTACGCCGTCAGTTAGTGCGCAACCGTCTCTATGATCGTTTGTGCAGCTCAGAAAACTGTATAATCTGTCCTAACGGGAGAGACGGAGATTGCATGAGTTCAGGTACAATATACTTGATCTCATGTAACGCATGCGGCGAGGAATATATTGGGGAAACGGGTAGACCACTCTGTGTCCGCATAAAGGAACACCTAGATGGGAAAGTTAAAGTACGCCAAAACACTCCTCTAGGTACGCATAGGGCACAAAAGCACAACGGCGATGATTTTGAAGTGACTGTGCGGATCCTAGCGCAGGAATCAAAAACATCAACGCGCAAAACTCTTGAGGCTTTTTGGATAAATTTCAAAAATCCAAAGATGAACCGGAAAGACGAATGCCTCACTATCACACGTGACCTGGCGCCTTATTTCAAAATATTTTGACCCCGGGGGTGTGTCTTGCTCGCGACCCCATATGAACAGCACCGTGGGCCAGTCCCACTCGTAACACCAAGGTGAGTAGCCTTTCTGTTCAATATGGTGTAGACCTACATTTGACCGTAACATCTGAGCCCACCATCTACTTAAATGTTTGATCTTCATTAATACTTTAGCCTTTTCCACCGAAAAAACAAAGTATTCTAATATAAATACGTCCAGGCTCTGAGGAAGGCGAAATCGCCGAAACGTCAGCCATCGACCAACAACAACAACAACGACAACGAAGACCTATACCAACCTCACAGCAGCTAAAGAAGATCAGTTTATAAGATCATAAATAAATAAATATATATTATCTACATATGTCGAGGTTTATAGAAAGTCGGTCTTTTGAGTTATTAAGCGATGTTATTTCAGTTCACAGGCAGCACAACACTATTCCTAAAGCCTACTTTCTTTTTCGGAAAGCAACGCACAAGATATGAAAGAATGCTATGCTTTCTATAGTGATCAGGAAGCAATGGATTTCTACCCAAAAACTTCTTTGACTGTTGCTCCTTCTCATCAACTTACTTCATATGAAGTGTGAAAAACTATGTCAACTGTCAGTTTTCTCTAGCGGAAATGCCATCGAGCAAAACGCCATATCACGATGAACCACAATGGATGAAGATAGTACGATAAAAGTTTTGATAAAATTGGGAAACTACAGTTTAGAAGACCTGTGCAAACTTGTGTTACTTGAAATGAACTGTACGGTGTTAGTGGTTTCGAAGAACATCGTGGTGATTTGTAGCACAAGAATAAGATGAAGTAATCGTGAGTGAATAGTAGTATGGTATCGAATCGCTTAGTTCTCCATCCCACTCAATTAGCGACACTCGACGCTTATCGCTGGTCATTAAGATCGCGGTCCGTGCCAGTGTCGAAAAAAAAAACTGGAGAACATCAGCATCATCGCAACTGATGCATAATCTGTGAAAAAGGAAATAAAAAGGTTAACATTGTGATTTCGACTACAGCCTCAGCTTAACTGTGTTCGTTGCCGATTTGAGCTCCCTAGACCAATCCCGTTAACAGGTGATTGCGTATGGCGCCGATAGATAGAACTAGCATAGAAAATGGCGAAACAAAGAATTCGCATAGTGTGGTGGTGAACGCGTTAGCTCCCGGAAAGGGTAATAGTGCGTTCGTTCTCCACTGTAGACACCTACGATCTGGAGTTTTGCATATATATATCAGCCTTGTGTTAGCTTAATAATTAAAAAACGCATTCACCATTAATTAATGCCAAGTTTAAATGATTCGATTTGAGAAATTTGAATAATGTATTGAACGAGTGAGAGAGAAAAAGGCGAAACAGTAGCCTCAGTTGTGCACTGTGTAACACTCGAGCCCTCGGAAAGAGTAATAGTGGTTTGATCTAGCCAGGGCTACAAATTTTGCAAATGCCTAAGCATCATTTTGCTTACATAAATATTTCAGTAGATAAATAGATAACTTAGTTGCCACAACATTCTAACAGTTAAATGGGAATGTGACTACCAATATTACCTACTGTAATTATTGAACGACTTCAGTGGTCAGCAAAAAAGATCCATTGTTCTGCTGTGCGATAGAGTTTTTTGAGTGGTTCGTTCACTGAGGATGCAAGGAAAACACCAAATTCATCGCATAATGTTTTGGCTATTTTTGCTTAGAAGATGCACCTTGAGGTATTACAATAGTGGTTACCCTGATATGTGGGTACATAGATGGTTTGCCCACATTAAATATGCTGCCACGTCCACCTAATCTAGCGAATATGACGACGTTCATATGAAAGAAGGTTTATCTGGCTTTTTAGATCTAGCGGGTATTCTTTCAATCTACATGCTTTTCAGGCAATTCATTTGGTCACATTTCTGCTGGTATTTGGGCAGCATATCCACCCATCTGGGAGCGCGCCATGGAGCCCCAAAAGTAACCAGCACGACATTGTCACATAAAGAAGATCGGAGTTAACAACAAATAAAGGAGTCTATTTTTGGCAATGTATGCCGGTTCTCGTTAGCAACAAAATGCTGTTGCAACTAGCCATGAAAGCAAGCTCTTCACTCTAAAGAGGAGAAAGGGTGTGCTGTGATCGGGCTCTTTCCAGTTAGCGGAAGCTCTCAAAAAAATAGTTTTCGTTAGGAGTGTCTGTTCGTAGAAAAAAATTTCGATATGAGAATTTTCACATTTAAGCAGCTGCAAGATGTAAAGGATTAGAAAATGGCGAAACAAAGAATTCGCATAGTGTGGTGGTGAACGCGTTAGCTCCCGGAAAGGGTAATAGTGCGTTCGTTCTCCACTGTAGACACCTACAATCTGGAGATTTGCAAGTATCTCAGCATCATTGCGGTTATGTAGAAAGTGTCTGGACATGATAAGTCTGCCTTATGTTATTCCAAAAAGGAAGGCTGTTTTTGAAATCTTATCATAATTTTTTGCGAAACTAACTCTGCAATGATCCTGATCGTTGGTGTAACATCAGCGCATTGAACCGTTTGACTGACAAATACCACCTAGCCATAATGAGGAGGTATGTCAATAAAGCAGCGAGCTTAGAAATTTTCCAGTTAGCGGAAGCTCTCAAAAAAATAGTTTTCGTTAGGAGTGTCTGTTCGTAGAAAAAAATTTCGATATGAGAATTTTCACATTTAAGCAGCTGCAAGATGTAAAGGATAAGGATAAAGCTCTCGGCGTTGATCAATCCCTGTGGGATGCGCCATGCATTCGACTTCATTAAGTATCGTTGGAGATGATTGAATGCATATCTGACCTTTACAATGATTCGCGGTGGCCTGCCGGTGTATCGAGCCAGTGCTGCTATTCTCTCAGGCGAGTGTGGTATCAATTTGCCGACCCCGGAGGGATGGAAGGCTTGGGGGGCCATGGGCGCAGAAATCGATTCCACGTGGGGTGGCAGTGGCGCCTCCAACCACTGCGCCACACGCGCCCACTGCAAGATGTCGTATTTAAAAACAAAAACGAATATGGAATATTTGGAAGTCCTTTCTAAAAGCTTTAGCAAAAGTTCATACGTCATCAACAAGATTTCCAGTCGTTTTCTCTCTTAGCAATCGCAAGGTTGTTAAACAGCATACGTTTACTTCCATACAATAACACACATACAACACAATCGTAGCTGACGTTTCGGCAGAATCGCCTTCTTCAGAGCCGCTTTTTTTCATCTGTCTTCCTCGGTGAATTCATAATTCAATGCCGAGGTCAATAGAAAGTCGATCCTGGGTACTATTACAAGATTTCCAGTGTTCACTGCTAGTAGTTTTCTTGTTCAGCAATCGCGAGGTTGTTATACAGCATGCATTTACTTCCATAGAAAAGCACACAATACAATACAACACAACAGTAGATGACGTTTCGGCAGTATCGCCTTCTTCAGAGCCTGGAAGGGTACATTGATATACAATTTATTAGGCCAAACACTTCAATAACATTTACAGTAAGACGAAAAACATCATGGCAATTACATGATCAACAACAACCTCGCGATTGCTGAACAGGAAAACTACGCATTCATATTCCAATGCCGAGGTTAATAGAAAGTCGAACCTGGGAACTGTTCACTGCTAGTGTTCTTCCACATGAAGGTGGATTTTTGTGATCCGTTGGTGGACATATCGAAGGAATAAGGGTTTACCTAGCGGCTGGCTTGTTGCACTTATATGGTTTGAACCTATTTCAGTTTTTTTCGGAAATGTTAATGTGATAGAAGTAGGGCATGTCTAATCAGTTCATAAGCGAACTCGTGAACTCGAGTATAATCATGTTACCAGATGACGCCGAAAACAATTGGACCGGCGCAGGTATTTGACGTTTTTTTGATTCAAAAAGAGATAAACTCTAGGATACTTCTAATCCAACATTTTCGTTGTTTTTCTGCAAAGGAATGCAGTGGATATAAAGAAGTTTGAAGCACAGCAGCAAAATAAAGAACGTATTTGTAAGCAGCATTTAAGTAAATGATTAGTCAACTAAAATGAAACATATTAAAGGTGGCATTCAGATAAAAGGGTTCAACACTGAATTTCTAAAAAAGATCTTTGTTTTAGAGAAATGATGAAGGATATAGCGTTGGAGTCGACCAATGCCAAAGGAATTCGCCTTGCATTCTATTCAATTAGTATCGACGTGATAGTCTTTCATTAAATATCTGTCCTATACAATGCCTTCTAGAGTCACACGGCTATATCACTTCAATGGCTTTCTCTTCACACAGATATCTATCTGATGGCAATATAGTAGATCGAAAAGGGTGAAACACTTGTCTCACGTAGTGCGCGTTGTTGAACAAACAATCACATGTGCATTACAGTGCGCTTTAAACCACTGCGCTGCACGCGTCCTTTAAAAAAGGATAGAGTTATGAAAATGACGAAATTGTTATTCGTTTCGCATCCATGAGAAAAAGTGGGTATGGCAACGTTGTAGCGATGTTAAATAAGAACCGCAACTGTTGTATTTTTGCACTCATTTAAAAACTCGAAGCCAAAAAAGCTTGTTCGGTATTGCTGAACCACGTTCTCATCTGAATGAATAAAAATTCGAAGTTTTCTTTCAGCCACTTTTTCGTTGACACTCAGGTGACGTCTCCATTTCCGATCTTTCAACATGTGGAATACTTACAGTCAAAATGTATACGTACGGTAAAATTACTTGGATACTTGGATCCTTGGACGGCCCGTCCTCACTAATTGTGCGGACCCCAGCACATTCACTGTTTTTCGTAGTTTTACTGGTTTAGCCACTGTGTTTTCCTGGAGTCCAGAGTTCAGCTTGTGCCAAAGTTTGTTCCATGTCGTCACCATCACAGGTAGTCACAGCACTAGTGGATCAGAGCGAGATTTGCCACCATGCGACAAGCTTGATATCAGAACGGTGGTGAATCCTGGTATTGGTTTACTCTTAGCTAGGTTTCCTGATGGAAACGCCGTACTCATTCTCAGCTTGGAAGACCCTACCGGATGGATGAATACCCGGCTGCACACCGCAGCTCGACAACTAGGAACACTTCCCAGCCACAATGAGGCGGTAAACCGTTGGAAGGACAGGAAAATTATCAGATGGTATAATATATTTCTAATAATGATAATTTAAAAAGCAAATAAACTCGCAAGGTAATTTGATACACTTCCTTCCTCCAGTCTCAAAGTTTCATATAAGTAGGAAGTCTTGCAGCTTTGAAAATAAGCTTTGTTATTCGAATCTGTCAGTGATTCTTCATAGATCGTTCTACGGTAATGGCGCTTCTTTCTTTAATGAATAAAATCGAAGCCAGTCAGGCCTTCGATAGGTCTTTTTCATCCAATCTCATAGATCTACTCCTTCGGTTACAATCATTATTTGTATACTGAATATACTCCTTTATCAATCAGAAATTTTTTGGACGAGTCACGTATAATGATGATCCATTGCGACGTTGAAGCGAAAACGCTTCACCGCTTGAGACGGCCAGATGTGTCACCGCTAAGAGAGAAGCAGACAGACTGATCAACAACGGAAGAATCTCACTACTTTACAAATGACATTCTGCTATCTGTTTCCAGGTTCGACTTTCTATTAACCTCGGCAATGGAATATGAATGCGTCGTTTTCTTGTTATTCAATGGCGAGGTTGTTATACAGCATACATTTACTTCCACAGAGAAACACAATGCAATACAACAGTAGCTAACGTCTCGGTACTATCGCCTTCTTCAAAGCCTGGAAGGGCATGCTGATATACAATTTACTTGGAGAAACACTTCAACAACACTTACAAAAATACGAAAAACTCTGCGGTAATTGATCAGCGGTAATTACATGATCAACAGCTTCTCGAAAAATGAGGAAGGTTAGAACAGCTGATTTTAGTCGTATATGGTTGATAACTGCGCCATCCCACATTAGAAATTAATCCGAAGATACGGGGCCAGGTCGCGTGTGACCTCTGGGCTTTCCTCCCTGCTATTCATTTTGGGGTTTTTGGCATTTATCCAAAAAGCTTCAGGAAGTTTGCGCGTTGGTCGCTTAGTCTTCTGTATGAGGATGTTGACTTTAACTTCAAAATCGTCTCCGCTATGCTTTTGTATCCCATGCGTGCCTAGTGAAGTACTTTGTCTTGCTTTTCATTTCCCATCCAGTTGTTCTTTTATACGGATGCACAAGGGTCTGCCCGTTTCGCCAATATATTCATCTCCGCAATCATTGCAAGAGATCAGGTATATCGTACCTGAACTCATGCAATGCAAAAAAACAATGAGTTTTTCGAGAAGCTGCTTATCATGTAATTACCATGGAGTTTTTCTTTCTGTAAGTGTTATTGAAGTGTTTTGCCTAATAAATTGTATATCAGCATACCCATCCAGGCTCTGAAGAATGCGATACTGCCGAAACGACAGCTACTGTTGTATTGTATTGTGTGTTTTCTATGGAAGTAAATGCATGCTGTGTAACAACCTCGCGATTGCTGAACAAGAAAACGAGGCTCTGCTAACTCCTAAAATTGAAGCGGACGCTGATGAGAATCAAGCGGAGCCGATGTTTAAGATATTGTTCATGTCTAGCAGGGGATTCTGAACGCGGTGTTCAACCTAGACTCTTACTTTTTTCTAGAAAATTCTAAATGTACCATGTTTTATAAAGCGAATTCTGCATCGTCGAACGCTTAGATCTTCAAACAGTGGTTTCGTCGCCAAACTGATCATATCAGTGACGGAGTAATCGGCTTCAAAGTAAACAAGAGCAAGAGCGCATTCAACCACCGGTCAAATAATCTATAAAGTAGTAATGGCCATCAAGGAGACCAACTTATTACTGAAGGTCAACGATGTTAGTTTTGATGTCCATCCATATGCCATCTATCTTGGAGTCATCATAAATCTAATTGGGTCATCTATCATTGCCCACGCACCTTTTGTATTACTGCTTAGCGTCGTAAGTCGCATAGTCATCATCTGAAGAATACTCCTGTGAGCTTTTTCGAATTGATTTCAGAAAGCAAGAAGAGCGCCTTATCTAAAATTGACGATCCACGTTCCTTTTTCTCGTGAAGATGGAAAGCTGCTACTTCACGATGAAGTTCTTTAACTATAAAAACAGAACATGAGTTCATCTCGTTACTGGTCCCTGACGGTATGTTGAAAATAGATGTAATGTAAAGGAAAAGATAAAGGATAAAGCCTTTACAATGACTCACGGTGACCTACTGATGTAACGAGCCAGTGTTGTTATCCTCCCAGACAAGTCTGGTAATAATTTTCAGACCCCGGAGGAATGGAAGGCATGGTGGGCCATGGGCGCTGGAGTCTATTCCACGTGTGTGTTGTAGGGTGTCTCCGATCACTGCGCCGCACGCACCCACGATGTAAAAATGTCGAATATCCGGAATAAATTCTGGAATGAATCAATCAATCGATATGCACTATTTGAGCGCATTTATTATATTCAGCTCGTAAGGAAACAAAAAGTAAATTTTCGACTACAGCCTCAGCTTAATTGAGTTTATTGCCGATTTCAGCTCTTCAGATCAATCCCGTTGACGGATGATTGCTGATGATAGCACTGATCGATAGAAGTAAATGAGAGACAAGCGAAACAACAGAGCTGAATGGTGTGGGGTGTACGCGCTTGGCTCCGGGAAAGGTAATAGCACGTCCGTTCCCCACAGCAGACACCTGCTCTCCGGTGTTTGGCAAATATCTCAGCACCACTGTGGTTGTATCACACGTGATACCCTGCCGTGAAAAAAATGCAGTAGGTAGTAGATAAGAAAAAACTTAGTATTTGAACTGTTTTATTGGACTATTAACAAAATCCAGCGTGGAGATTTCGATGATCTTCTCGAAATAGTAACAATTCCCAGAAAGAACTTCAAATGGACGTTGGGATAGCGCGCTAAATGACGAAGAGCGAACCCTTGATGTCGTTGATTACCACAATTATATAATATGACATTCCTATTGCATTGTACTAGAGCATTCTGGAGTTGTTTTCGGGTATCTGAATAACAAAGCGGATGCAGCGGATTGGTCGGAGATGCCCCTTGCAATGCTCACACGGTCCGCTTTCGTTCACTCCACCGCTCCAGGATAACCAAACCCGCTTTCGTTCCAGAGTCGGGTAGGACGCTGCACGTCAATATATGCGACAAGTATCCATTCAATCCCTCCATGATATTTGGAATGGATTCGAATGAATGACGACTCCATAAGGGATCGGCCAACACAAAACGCTTCGTCCTTTACAACTTATTCGAATAATGAAATATTCTAATACTTACATAAATGACAGAACAAAGATGTGTGTACTCGTAATCCACTGTCCCTTAGTTGACTAACTAAATAAGGGTGGAATTCTGTTGTTTGAGAATACAAAACATGTACAGTGCGTTATGAACGATTCATTAAAAAAAAAACACACTACCACTGAATAAAGAGAAACGTTTATGCAATGATTAGAATTGGAAACCATAGATGACAAAAATCAATTGGAAAAAAACAGTATAAGCAGAGATTCGAGGACAACGGATATTTGGATAAGCTCAGAATGAATTACGTTCTGCTACTCTGATGCTGGCGTTGGCAGGTGGTGAGCACAACAAACGGCAAGCAGAACACAATCTATTTGCTCAAACACATTTTGGTGCTTCAGATGACAAGTGCAGAAGACAAACTCGATGAGCGGATCGGTACACGGGCGACAACCGCCGGAAAACACTGCTCTCCATTAATGGTGCTGAGCACGGAGCTTTCTCTTGTGACGCCGAACATAGAAAAACTGGACAATGACAGTGTACAACAGTGAAGCCAACGAAGGATGGGTACTAGGAAAAATAGCCATTAATCGACTGTTTTCAAGGGGAATGTGTCGGCTACCAGTTAACGTTTCGTTTTAGATCACTAACATTAGGCCAATCAGATGCGGTTAATGACACACACAATCTGTTATCTTCATAGATTGGACAATGTTTTAGGCTCCAAACTCTCCACAATTTCAGCTAATTTTTTAGAAGTCGTAGAATACTAATGAATAGCTGTTCGATGTTTATCCTTTAAATGCTTATTCCTTTTAATTTTGTTCCTGTCCTTAAAATCACATCACTAAATATTTGACGCTCATGAAAATTGCGTTAAGGACGCTCAGCGGTGTTTGAAAAAGGGGTGGACTGGCCTATCCATTAGATTCAAAGTAATAACTGCCTTTATGCATTGCAATTTCAATAACAACTGCCAAAATGCATTAATGTGTTAATGTCGACCACCTTTGTTTTTTGTTTTGCGGTCGGAAATCAGAAAATCCTCGTCTTATCAAGTGAAGAGAAATCGTGTGTTCCCGATTAAGATATTTGTTCCACGATCTAAACACTAGTCAGTCTTTCGAATATTAATATAATCGTGCCTAGAGGGAAGGGCTGTTGCGGTGAGTTAAACTTCTATCTACTTGACGGCTCATCTCCTAGATGGATCATTTAAACGAAGGAGTCAGAGAAATTTCCAAACCTAAAACGCACCAAAAAAATACAAATTTGATATGGCAGACTTTGACGAGCTGCCAGCCTCTACTTTCCAGTCAAAACAGTCTTAAGAATTAGTGGTTTTTGTACCAGTTGATAGAGCGGCAATTGTTGAGCGCCTTCACTGGGCAAGACCGCCAAGAGATATCTATTATGGCTGTCTCCTGATTAATGGACCAACAGGTTAATGTTCAATTATCAGATGATCACTGTTTCGCATAATGTAGGGTACCATCAGCTCTCCCTTGGTTTAGTTACTGTCGGTGTTTTTGTCGGTTTAATCAAAAATTCACATCAGTGAACACGTTAGAAGTTTGAATAAGTTTTTTATTTGTTCGGAAATAATTTAAACCATTATAATGGCTAATTATTGATAAGTCATTGCTTTCATCGATAACATATGTGGTCTCTGGTAGCGGAGAAAGACTCCACTTCATAAAAACTATAAAAAAGCTCCTGGTGTTGATCAATCCCTGAGGGATGCGCCATGCATTCGAATTCATTAAGCACGGTTTGAAGTTGATTGAATGCAGATTTGGCCTTTACAATGACTCGCGGTGGCCTAGCGATGTATCGAGCCAGTGCTGCTATCCTTCCAGACAAGTCTGGTACAAATTTGCCGACCCCGAAGGGATGGAAGGCTTGGTGGGCCGTGGGTACGTAGATCGATTCCGTGTGTGTTGCATGGCGCCCCCGACCACTGTGACACACGAGCCCTTCACGAACTTCATAAATTAGCCTAATTCTTTTAAAGTTTGGATCAAGAACGATTCGTGAATGCGTTCTCGCTTCTGAGTTTGGACCGTCATTGTTCATCTTTACCCATGAATTTTAAAGATTGTTTAAACGTTTACATGAATGAACTGTAAGAAAATAAAGTGAACGAAGAGCAAGATCATGTTAATCGTTACATGACATCGTCGATGAGAATCATAAACCACATACAGTACTTTAACTATGGTTGCATGTAAAGAAGTATCGTATGACGATGTGTACAAACAATTCTTCGTTTTTCAAGCAATGCTAAATAAATCTCGACTCTGGAGTGAGATTCACCGGTGCCGGTACGAGGTGACGGTTTGGCGATATATATGGACAGGCTCTTCCCGGATAACAAGGGTTGGTGTTGGGAACCGTACTGGTTGAATCACAACGGCAGCTGTTTGTTTGCTGAGTGCCATGAACATACTGGTGACTTCCTTGCTGCATTGTAGGCATACATGCCGCTGGAGTTGTTCTATAGATGAGCATGTGTGGTGGTGGAGCAGCATACACTGGAGCCCCGATCTCAATTCCTAAAAAAATACTATCTGCTTATAACAGTTCCCAGGTTCGACTTTCTATTAATCTCGGCATTGGAATATGAATGCGTAGTTTTCGTAGAAGATATGGATGACATTCTATATATAATCTCTTCTATAAAAGATACTGTTAGATTGCCTAGCCTGAGCCAACTTTTCAGAAAACCTTTACTACTACTCACCATTGGGTAGATTTTGTTGAGTGAAATGTAGTTGAATAAGTAAACAGAACCAAATGCCCAGAATTATAATTAACATTATGGCGGATACGAGGAAGAGGATCTCGAAGATGCTCTTAACAAGTGATCATTACCACGTCATTAAAAGCACTTTGGTTACAGAAATGCACCTCATTTATGCTTTAGCAGTTTGTAGCAAGTATTAATGGTCAACGGCGATATTCTTTCTACAATAGAACATTGCCCTTTTTTCAAACACTATGACATCAACGTTTTTTAGAGGCACCTTGACGGAAACGGGAGGTGTGCAGGACCGACGAAACCTTCATAGGTTTATCTATGTTAGTCAGGCACAATGAGCATTTTTAGCTTAGCCATTTTCGCCGCTTCAATGAGGATGATAGCTCTTTAAAGTGTTAGAGTGGTGAGCACAAGCTAACTAGCTGTTCTATTAGATAAGTTTGACAGCCTCATCAGCTTGCAGTTATTGGACCAGTTGCATGAATAACTACTGTACCAGCTCCCATAACCAGGCAAGCAGTTAGAGATGTTTCGAACTCAACAATACAAAAAGAGAGCTTAGATTTTGGTATGCTTAAACTTAATGAAGATTATGCAACTCTCACCATTTCACCAGTTGCTTCCGTGTCTCTAACAATGAGGACCATTGCTAACTCTCCACGACGTGCTTGCTAGTAATGAATATTGAAAGATATCAATAAAAATGGATAACTAGTGGATAAGGACATTTATCAAGCGGCTTTACGTGCTAATCCACGTTCTTTCCTCTCCTTCATTGCAGAGCGGAAGTACACACGAAGATATGACTATCGATCAATGAGTGCCCTTAATCAAACAATCTTAGCGAAGATGACCTCCATAATTGTAACGGACGTGTTGACCTCAGCACGTTAAGGACAAGTGGCGTGCTCATGGACACAACGCTTGCAAAAAAGTACATTTGCAGGTGTTTTTTCGGATTAGTTTTGGTTAACTGCTGGCATGTGCTCTATCAGCGGGAAAAAGTTTCATTTGATGTCGGTGATAGTAGATGAGACTTTACCACTGAAGTTTATGGATAGAATCCTATAGATAAAGAATAAAAGAGGTTCGCAGAGTGGTTGAAATCTGCCAATCATATGAATCATATGAGTAAGAATCATAAAAGAGCTAAAACCACGATGAATTGAGGCAGTTTTGAAGACATTCGCTCATTGGAAGACTCAATGAGAAAAAAAATAAATCTGTACACTTTCTAAGTCATTAATTAATGACTGATTTGTCTCCAAGAAGAGCCATGATGGCTCCACCGCTCTCTAAACAACTGTTATTTCGCTCGCCTGGGTAGATTTTAACCTAAGTGTCCTAAGATGGCCGCGCCTGGGCAGACGAATTTCCGTGACAGTAAGTAATAATAGTAACATGGCCTTCTGAATCAGAGTACAGGTTTGCAATCTTTCGATACAGTTCTTTACACGACGCAGCTTTCCTAACCTTTGGTTTATTTCTGGTTAGGCTTACGATTTAAATGCTCTTTTTCTCGCAAGGATGAATCTCTATTGAGAGGACACCCAGAAACATCTTCAAATGTTGATTAATGTGTGAAGGCATTTTGTTTCATTTGCGCTATAACCTTCAAACGAATTTCCAATGAAGAATAAAGATTGCAAAATTCTAAATATAGAGTAAAACTATATAATTGACAAAGGCAAGTCATTACACTCCGAGCAGAAGTGTTGTCTGGTGGAAACGCCTCTCTCACTCTATGCTACAAAAGACAGGAACTGCATCTAGCGAAGAATGAGAACGGTGTTGCACGGCACGGCCATACCACGATTCCAGAAAGAATTGGCTTAACCAGTCTTCAACACAATAAAAAAAAGTTTAACGGATGCAAGACAGAAGCAAGCAAAGGAAATCCTGGGACCACCATGAAATTTGATGTCGGGTCGAGTAATATGAAAAACATAAAACATAAACGTCTACGAAAAATCGCCTCTTGTTGCTGATTATGATCTTTAGATTCTGATTGATTTTCTTTGGGGAAAAAGGAAGCATTTTTCTATAAAAATATCAACCACTTCTCAATCTTCACACAAATACTAGTATTGCTTCTATCAACATTTTTGTTTTACGCCACTCTGCGTCACACTCATTGTGCAGATCTCAGCGTTTATTTCATTTGATTCGTTCACACTGCATCCATCATCCACGAATATCTCTGTCTTCTTTTCCTCCTTAGAAACGTTGTTCTCGAGACCTCGGATAGTCGTACAAGGGCGTACTTGTTTCTTATGGAGGAAGCTCCTTGAGAAATTTTGTTTCCAATAATTCTTCGACACTGCCGAGTATAGGTGGGAGGGTAGAGCTTAGCTATTAACGGACATTACCTGCTTACAGTGAACTTTGAGCATAATTCTGCACCCTTGCGGCTAAATGTTTAAGCATCGAATCCATAATTGGTGTTGTTTCACAACAAACGACCCAGGGATCTCAAATGAATTGGACCTTAAGGTCTTCCGCCCCAGCTGAATTTACTAGTCTTGGTGAAACCGGTGTTCTCGCTCTTTTCTAACTGAATTATCGAAAAGTTGCTAGTTTTTATGTGAATCCGAGAATCCGCAAGGCTTTTCGTCACTAATAGGAAATCGAAAATCATTCGGTATATTCGAAACCTATGAACAGGCACAGCTGTTAAGTATTAAATGGTACAAGATTCTCGCCCAGTAGCCCAACTAAAACTAACTCTATAAGAGTTGCGTATGGCTGTGCTATTGCTAAAAACACTTTAGAAAAGTGCATTGCGATATCAAATGGGGTTCACTGGTGGTTGCTCGAGTAACTCGACGGTTAATGAGAATGCAGGTGATATGGACGAATTATGTTAACATTTATCGCTCAACAAAATGACCATTTCTTAACATCTAACCACTATGGGTCAAACTCGGACGATAAATGATATATGGTCAATGATAAATCAACGACAACATCTATCCATGAATGGAAGGTTGTAACAGAAAACAATGACATGTCTCATCTATATATCAACGAAAGAATCAAGACCACACAACTGAACATATCTATACTCAATCTTAAAGAAGAAAATTTGAAAAAAAAAAAAACTAAAAGACTTCCTAGGCGAACCATTATAAAACGTAGAAGAAATCTTGTTACATGAAAGACAGGCTACATGTATCACTACGGTCAAACTATAAAAAGTGACTGAGACGAGTAAGACCAAAAACACCTGAATCGTAAAGAACTTGGAATATTCGTGAGAAACTGATTATCACAAGAATGTCCTAACAGGACAACGAATTAGATCAACATTAAAGATTGATGAAATATAATGGAACCACGACAACTCCGAAAAAACAAACAATTAGGACGTACCGAGAATCTGAGAGTACTAAAAAATAGGAGCTAAAAACTAGAAACGGAAAAGAAAGTCTTCACGGAAAGTCTGCACAAACGCACACAATACTGATCAATGACGGAAAGAATATGTTTTTGTAGAAATGAGAGAAGGTACCAAGTTGAATAAAGTCGGAGAGGATCGCAACTATAGTTCAAATAAATCCACAACACTTTGTTCTAATGCCTGAATCTTTAAGGGATACCGAGGAGTTTCGTGAGGAGAGATGCACTACATCCGAACTTGACTCAGATCTCATTGAAGTCTCATCAGACGACGATGACGGCCCGGATAAGAGCTCAACGCAAAGCTCTTCCAATACCAATGAGAATGCTGAAAAACGTTTGTGAAAGGATAGCATTCAACATAAATGGGTGGCATAAAATAGCCGTATAAGTAGGAAGTGGGCGGTCCAGTGGTAATGATGCCTTTCATTATACGGACAGCACAACCTACTAGGGCGATGGCAGACTACTAAATAGCTAGTTTCAAAGAAAAAGGATGGATATCTGGTGCTGAAAGCATTAGGGGTGATCTATATCGCATTAGATAGGGTTTGCACATAAAAGTATCTGAGAGAGCTCTATATAAGCTTGCAAAGTACAACAAAAATAGGCTTACTTATAGGTTTCTCGAGCGTGACCTCATAATAACGGGCATCGATTTCTCTAGCTTTCCTCCTGCCTTCTGCTGTCGAGACGCATCGCCCATCGCACAAATCACACTACAACACAACCGTAGTCTGCCAGTTACAAGCGTGTCAGCGTTACAAAAGGTTGCAAGTCACTAACCTTGTTCCCGACTAGAATCAATAGAGGATCGGGGATTCCACAACACCTACGAATTTCTGGAACAACAGCGAATTACTCTAGTTTGTTTGAGCAAGGACATGGTAGCGTAGATAATCAGAACACTATTTTGCATGAACTTTTATTTCCTGCTTATTTTTTTCCCATGGCAAGACTACAAAGTAAAGAACAGGAATGGGAATAGTGAGAATGTGGAAAACTCAGTTGGACTTGGCATCTGCGGTTACCGCTACCGAGGGCTCATATGCTACTACACAAACTGAAGCGCTTGCTTTGCTTTTCTCTCATTCTCGTTGGCGGCTGATTACTGGTGGCAGAGATAGAGTAAAAATATGGTTGAGAAAAAGGCAAAGCAAGGGCTCCAGTTGGTGTGGTGGATATCACGTGACTCTTCCATAGACGTAACCGGAGGTACGAACTCCAATTAAGGTTCTGTGTATTGCTCATACCATGCCATCTCTATGGGTGTAATGTTTTGTATATCATCACTAAAACAGCTGAAACTCTTTGAATTCAGCTAGAGTAAGTTGTGTTCTATCCATGACATATCGTACACATGTAAAGGTTTAATGGAACGAATAAAGAAAGCAAACGTATGAAACAAACCCTCACTCCACTTGTCTACATCTTTAAATGACTGCCAGTTAGTAACATCGTACATAATGATGGCAGCTGCTGAATTGCGCATATACATAGGCACCTGGAAAATGTATTTGAATAGTCATGAATTGCCACTGCATTATTTAAAATATTTAAAGGCCATCTGCTTACATTCAATGATTTTACAAGCACTAAACATGACTAAATATTACCATATTTTTCACGCACACACATTCCACATGACCCGTCCTCACATCTACTGTGTGGATCCCAACACTTCTCGAATTTGATTCGTTTTCCTTTCATTCGTCTTCCACATAGCACTTCGAATACCTCGCGTATTGCTTCAGCTGATGATTGAGGATTTCGTATTCTTTACGAATGTAGTAAAATGCTGGTCGGGTCAATTTTCATTGCAATCTTAGAGATGACCAGGCTAAGGAGTTTCCATGCGGACTGGGGGAGAGAGATGGGGTGGGATCGCACTAGCGCCTCTGCTCCTTGATCGACGGCGTCACTAACCGCTGTGCTATCTCCGCCGCAATACTATCATATTATGGTATGTAAATACTTGGGTGTTATATACGTAATTTTTTGCCGTATGGAAATCTTGCCAATTCGTTGTGGGTGAGATATTCTTGAATATCGAACTGTGATATTCGGCAGGGTGCATAGAGTAAACGCGAGCTGAGATTAAGTCCGACATTTCCTTCATGAAGCTCACTAAGAGAGGGCATACCAGCGCAGAGTTTGGTGAGCGATTCTTGGCTACGTTCACCAAAAGCAGTAAAGTGGAGGAACCAAAGCAAGTAGAGTGCGATGTCTTTTGCATCATTCGAGCCTGCGGGTAGAATCCACTGGGTGGGCTGTTGAACTCAACGGAGATAGATGAAAATTCTACTGATGCTCCCTCGATATACCCGATGATTAAAGCGATTACAACTGATAAAGAGGATGTTCTTTTATCAAGGTAATTCCTTTACCTATCTTTTTTACAACGGCATAAATTTATCGAAGAGCTTTGATGGATTTCTGAAAAATGAAAAAAAAATGAAACGTTTTTCCATTTTAGTTCTCCAGAACGAAATTGTCATCACTTGCGATGTTTCTGTAACACATACCATACAGCGAAAACGTTCTTGTCCGGCAGTATCCCAAATTTGTAAAGTAATGTTCTCGAAGGTTGTTTCTCTGAATGTAAACTATAGCGACTAGTCGTATAATTTCATAAGAAGGATAAAAATTTTGCTCACACTTCACACTCCACGAAAGATGCTCCTATAGTCGAAGTATAGGGCCCCGATAGGCTGCCATACCTGTGCCGATAAATCAAGGACGTCTTACCAACACCTTAAAACAATACACGCATAAGTCTAAAGATCAATAAATGTTATAAATATCCTAGTTAATAAGTCTTTTTAAAAATTACCGTTAAAAAAGAAACTGGAACTAAATAGCACTTAACTCTGAAGGATGTGTGAACTATTGTAATTGGGCAACACAATGATTACAAAATTACAAATATTAAATTTACAAGTTCTTTAGCATAAGTCGTTGATTGAGGTGACATCGGTAGCACAATGATAAGTGCTGTCCTGCAATACACCTTTGGTCATAGTTTGATTCCACGCTCATAACAAATCAAGCCTTCTATCGCTGTGGGTCAGGCATAAGCTTAATATGCATTCGACCAACTCTACGAAACCGAATCGAATGCATGGTCTATCACTCAAAAAAATTTTCAAGCCAAATGTCTGATGCAGCTGCTGCCAAACTCAGCGATTTCTTTCGCCTTGTCAATTTGCTAGCATGAAACTTTATGACCCATATGGGCCTACGACTGCCTTGCTAAAGACCTGGGAACACCATAAAACGGCTATATGAAAGCAGCGCTTTCTTGCTGTGGGAATCCATACATTTAGATAAAGCCTTGATCAGGTATGAACGGTGATGGTGTGGTTCAAACTCTTTAACTCACGAGCGTTCGATGCTGTCGGTAGCATAAAATGTGATGTTACCGCCTTTCAAATGATGGAGGGAAGGTCTTCACTAGGCAGATGAAAAATGTAACTCTTGTTATTGTAGATGAAAGCATTTATTAACAAAATACCGCCCATATAGTCGTTGTATACTCTTCGGTTGTTCAACTCGTCTACATTTTGCATCGCCTTAACAGATGAAAAATGGTATTATTGAAAAAAAGAGTTCTGTGAAAACCTCAAAGAAGTTCTTTGTAATGAGCAGCAGTCCAATAAATTTGTTACTAGTGGTTTTGTTGTGAGAACAGGAAAGAAATTCGAAAACAAAAATTTTTAATGGAGACCTCATAAGACTAAAAACTAGCAATAATCTATGCACTAGAACTGGATTCTTTTTAACCAATCACTCGTTACTCCAATTGATTAAAGAATACGATAAGGTGGCACAATATCACGAAGACTATTAACTGACGCATTACGATAGACTACGCATTCATTAGACTGGGAGTAGGAAGAGATACGCTTGGATAATTCCTCTCCAATCTATGCTTTGCGTCTATACTGTTGGATTTCTGAACGGTATCACAGAAGCAGAGATGTAGAGCGAGCTTAGCAGAGCAGGGAAAAACTTAGTATTAAACAGTAGTAAGAAAACGGTCGGAACCACTAAGAATGCCTTATGTGAAAGGAAATAAACTAATATATATAAATCGCTGATTAAGAGAAGGACATTCCGTCCTGCGTATAGATGACCAACGTGAACCGCCTTCGGATCGCCACAAGAGGTCGGTGCTCTCCCACGCGATTACACGTATCACGCAACAATTCTTCAGTCTTTGTGCTAGGCGGGAAAAATTCGAGATGATTAGGCTAGCTCAATACCGTGCCAATCTTGGCACTTAATATTTTCGAAGAATATTTTGCTCGCCTTTCTGCCCCGAAAGAATGTGTTTTGAAGTCGAAATTTCACCTCAGGAACGAATATGACAGCGAAAATCGGACATCTGGATAAGAGAAGAACAGCTGGATTGGTCACGAGAATATCGAAGCAATCACGAAGAAGATCTCCAAGAAGTTGGTCTGAGATCTTTGTTCCTTAGATAAGTAACTACGTAAAGGTAGAATAAATTTTCAGATATTTAAACCGCTCCCGAAATCACATAGCAATTCGACAACATCGGTAAATGATGATCGCAAAACAACGAATGGCCAAGAAGAGGCGCTTGAGCCTACGTTGTTTGTGAGAGAAGGCCATGTAAATATCTGAGCCACTAAAAAATTATAAACTCCAAGCACGCGAGCTTACGTGGATTCTTTCAGTATAAGAATAAGAGGACAATAAGTCGATGTACTGGTGTACCTGAAGAGCCGACAATAACTACTTTAACACGAGTTTTCGGTTGAGTGATGGCAACTTCGACTTCGTTCTCGTGATCTCGAATTGCCGACAGCACTTTCTCATAGGCATAAATGGACTTTGGAGAAAGCTCCATTACGAATTCGTTCCTTCAGGTTGTTGATAAGCCCCTAAAATTGAAGGCTATGTCGGAAATTTTACACATTTCCATAAAAAAATACAAAAAACGAAGTGCGTGATCAGTCAAATTAAAAGATGAATAAAAGGATAAAGCTCATGGCGCTGATAAATCCCTGAGGGATGCGCCATGCATTCGACTTCACTAAGCATCGTTTGGAGGTGGTTGAATGCATATCTGGCCTCTACAGTGACTCGCGGTGGTCTACCGATGCACCAATCCATTGCTGCTATCCTTCCAGACAAATCTGGAGCCAATTCACCCACCCCGGAGGGATGGAAGGCTTGGTGAGCTATGGGCGCAGGCATCGATTCCACGTGTTTGCCACAGTGGCGCCTCCAACTACTACGCCACACGCGTCCATGATCAGTCAAATTACCTAGCACAATTTTAAGCAGCTGATAAGAAAATAGTGTCAGTGAACTCTGAAACATTAAAGGACTAAGGTGTAAGTGACTTAAACGTGACAGCGGCAAGCTTTTCGTGATGAAGACTTTACAATGCTGAAAGATAAGGAATAACCAAGTCAGCTTGTGTTGGTTCAGCTGAAAAGCAAAAAGTTTGCTTGGGCATAGTAGCGAGAGAATTCTGTACGAAATTACGGAATCAAGTAGAAGCTTCAAAGAAGATTATGAAAGTTGAATGATTGCTTAAACGAAATACATCGGCAAAGCAATATGAAGGCATTGAAAGCGCAATAGTATTTTAAGATTTTGCAAACAAAATAAGAGCAAAACTGTCCACTACGATGTCACCATCTCTAATGTCTGTTCATCACAGAGAATTAGAGTGTATATATGAATGGCAGAAGTTGTGGTCAAGTCTCTTAACCGGAGGTCATGTAGTATCTGTTAACGCGGACTAAGTGAAGGGTTGAAAACTCGAAGAAAGAGCGAATGAGTCGGGTGAGTTCAACGTCTTCAGAAAGAAGAGGCAATTATGGTGGCTCTTGAGGAAGAAAAGGCGAACGACGAAAGCAGGATTGACACAGACTTCCGTCATCCCATTCTCAACAGTGACCAGCGGCTTCGCCCTGATCGATGTAGTCGGAGGTCACGTCGCTTTGGAAGAAATGTTGGTGATTATTGCAAAGGAAATATTGTAGACAATACAGACTGGATGTTTGGAAACGTTCCAGATTACGCTGAAGAACGCTTCTTCCACGTGAAACATGTTTTGAAAGCGCCAAACGATGCGTAGAAATTGCATTTAGGGTTTTAAAAACACTGAAAAGGTACAGAATATCATAAAAAGAAATATAAAGTAAGTGATCATTTACTAGAGCGCTTTGGTACGTAGAGGGAAGAATGTAGTAATTGAAGGCATTTTCTAAAAGCATATGTGCCAAATGAGCTAGGAAAACAAGCCATATGTCGACGATGGTGGAATGAAAACATCTGGTAATCAATCTTGCTTTAGCTTTGATCTAAGACAAAGAGATCTTATACGAAAACTGCAAGGCGAGGAAAACAGCACTTGTCGGAAATCACTGTGGCTCAAATAAATGGTAGGAGTTAAGAGAAGATTTTGGTGAGGATTTGAAAAACAGAAGCCTTACCGTAGTCGGAGAGGAACGGAGTCCGATACGCCACATCATAGCCAGAATAATTTTATATAGGTAATTTAGTTGAGTTTAAATAAAACTTTGTCATTACGATATCACAAATATAATTTAGCTCATATTTACACAAGGAAATTCCAGACATTTGGTGAAGCACAATGAAATAAGCGAGACTATGCTCAGCGAGAAGCCTCTGTAAAGTTGTATAAAGGTCCGGAGAGAGTTGGTGGACGACGAATGGTGGTTGTAATCTGGGAAGGGGTTCCCTCGCTGTATGGGCACCATCTGCGTGGGGAATCCCCAACGAAAAAGGCGGAGCGAGGCGACGACGACCGAACGTGCGATTTCGTTGACACGGAGTGTGGCTCGTAAATAATAGCCGATCGAAGATTAGCCAGGTTACGGTAAGACGTTCGATTGTGCAACGTCAACCGCCGGATCCTGGACGACGATTGATCCACCACTCACAAGTCGAAAGAGGGCCGCTGGAAATGGAGGATGATGTAAGTGGGCTGTCAGTGTGCAGCAAAGAATGCGACAAAAAAAAATTGGAGAACTTGAGGCCGAACTAGCCGACTACTCTCTTCATATAGGTAGCATAGTAAGAAATTCATCTGAAGAAGCCTGACGAATACTCCGAGACAAAGAATTCATAGGATTTTCGATCACCTCCAGATTATTCGTAAGTTACAGAATCCACTATACACCATCTTCTGTGCTGCATGTTTGCATGGAATTGCAGATTGAAGCGAATGACTCCAAAAGAATAAATCTATTCTGTGATCGAGTGAATCTTCTTCGTTAAATATTTTTGTGTTATTATGTGGTTTTAGCTGTTAGTGGATTTGAAAATGGTAGATGCTTCTGCACTTTTTCAATAGCGTCCGCTGAACATCCCAAATACGCCATTGTATCCACCATCCAATTGCAGTCAGTTCATAAACAGCATTCCCAATTTCTACATAATATTAACGACATTTTGCGACACACCAACAGTATCGGCGGAATATCAGCTTCAAGTTAGCTGGGAAAATCCACAAAAACATTCGTTTGAGATGTATTTGAACAGGCTCATAGTGGTTAAATATTCTGCAGCATAGTTGCTGTCGGACCACCTTTGCTGCTTTTATCACAAAATAACTTTAGTTAGTCAAATCAGTTAGACTAGTTCAACTCCTATAAAAAGAAAACTTTTCTGGAATATCGTTTTAAGTTGGTAGTGGTTACTTGAGGATATTACCTAACCATGCTTACAGAACAGATCTTTTGATATTATCAAGCGGTTGTTTGTTCTCTTTCTTCGGCTTGAGAGATAACTAAAAAGATTTGCTATGTTCAAAAAAGTTACTGTGCATTAACGAATTCCACAAGAATGAAGTTCCCAGTCCTGATTTTGTCTCTTTAAGGCTTCATTGCCATCAAACGTTTCCAGCCACTGTTTTTGTCCAGAGCCTCCCTTGTAAAAGTGTAAAAAGTATATGTTCCCTTTGATATTCAGGATAAAATGTTACGAGTACACCTGGATATCCAAGAGAAGTGTCAGTTTGAGTTACATTTCTTTAAAACAATTTTATTTTATCAAGTAGACTTCTGGTCTAATAATTAATGAAGTTTTGCACGAAATTTTTTAGGAGAATGCTGTTTTATCACTTCTGCGACGCACCAAATGCTAAATTCGGAGCTTCGCCTTCTTGAATATGTTGTGTCACAAAACTTCGACGAACACTCTTTCCTAGCAAGTTATGACATCTTTGAAAAACGCAGAAGGACTATATGCTCTAGTAGTGGTATTCTTGAAGGCGATCGTAGTGGGTTAAGTAGGGGCTTGACTGTTATCGTTCGCAACTCCTAAAGAAGAAAGAGTCAACTACGGAGCGATTGTGCCGACTAGTGTTGCCCCACATGTCAACGCTACTACAACGTTTGATATATGGGTTTCGTCGAAAGGCATCTGTTCACATGCCGCCTCGTCTGGGAATCAATCACGATGCCGACTCTGGGAAACTGCGACCTAGTGTGCTCATATAGTGCATCGTGCAATCCTTGGTGTCAAGAGTCCGTTTCGTACGCTCTCAATACCTTGCAGGCAGTTGTTGCTGAAATCGGACACTCGGATTAAGTCGACAAAGAACAAGTGTAAACGTTCCAAAGGTCTAACTGATACGTACTGTGAACTTTCGTGCCAATTTACCTTTTGCTAGAAGTCAAGCCTCTGAAGAAGTTGAAATCACCGTAATATCAGCTTGTGCTGAATAAGCTTTTATTAACAGTTCTAATGCTGCGCAAAAAGCAAACATTTATTAGTTAAATAATACCGGTGTCAATATCTAGCTGCTGCCGGGAATTACAACATATATGAAGGGCTCTTGACTGTCCAGCACCTTCGAATGAGAGCCTCAAGTTGTAGACGATGACGCTTACTTCAGTGAACAACTAGGCTAGCATGGGTAACAAGTCGGTGGATCGCTTTCTTAGAGAGACAAGAATGTCTAGTTTAATGTCATGCTGACCAATTATGATATGTTCACAAGGTGGAAATCTCTAGCAGAGATCGGCTCTTTAGAAGTGCTTCCTCTTGCTGAGCTGCATTGTAACATGGGCCATCCGGCGTGCGATACACAACTGGTCAATCGTTATCGGCTACTAAGCGCACTCCTCGGAGGACCAATAAAGGCCTATCATTTTAAAAGAAGAGAATGAGATACTCACAACTATGAAAACATTTTGTGGTAAGAAATGATGACGGTTGCTAGCTGACATTCTAATCAAATTGAGTTGAAATCTCAAAAACAAGCTTTATTCTTTTTGTTTGTTCTTCGCGATTAATCGGGGCATAGATGTAATGAAGGCAAAATCAGGTACTCTGGAGACCTTCAAATAAGTCCTCTTTAAGCAGAAAAAGGTTAGAAATGAAAGTGTATGAAAGAACGGCGGAGTTGGGACCAGCACACTGACCACGATCGGTGTCGGGAAATTCTTAAACACACTTGTTCGTTTCCAGTTATGAATGCCATCATCGAAAATTCTGATTCTATATTAAGTATTCGTGGTGATTTTAAAAAAACATTTATTCGTTTGCTGCGTGAAGCCTAAGATGGGCAAGCAGAAAAAGTTTCCGTACTATAGAAGGCAGACTATTGTGTTGATAAGTCACTGTTCAGACGTCTAGTCGCTACCAGTACGCACATTTTTCTTGCTGCTTCACAAAATTTGTTCTCACAGAACATCGCGGAAGAGCAGCTAGAGGTTTGGAACTAATAGATCACTTGCTTCAATCTCAAGTCCCTTCTCGAAAGAAGATTACCATGAATAAAACAAATGCAACCAGCCTTTCGAACACATATGGCTCGTTGCATGAATAATTAATTGAGGCGAATCAATAGTTAATAGCAGTGGTGACGCAGAATGTGATCCTTTCGATAGCCCTATTCGCCTCAACCATAACCATTCACCGCCTCGTATAGTGACGGCTGCGGAATACGATCTTGTTCTCGGCCGGTGATATTGCCCGTATTAGCGGTACCCATTCATGCTGCGAGAACGCCCATATAATGCGAATCATAGAGGTAAATCAAGCAAAGAACCACCGCCATATTGGAACTGCCATTTAGGAATCTTGGATCTATGATGCCACTATTTTTTAGCATTTTGCTTAATCATTCATTTCTCCAACTGTAACATAACATGTATAAAATAATTTTAATCTGTGGAACAACGAAATCGTCAAGATCGTAACACGTGCGTAAAATTTTCTACTATCAAAATGTGCAATGAAGACATTAGTTGCAAGAAAAAACCAAAAAAGCGCTTCATGAAAGGGAGACGGTTTGAGCAACGACAAGAGACCGGAGTGGGAAGTGAGTCGAATGGTCCGGCGAAAGTGAGGTCGAGTCTAATGAATGCATATGCCACAGCACAAGGATCGAATACGACATTTTGAAACTGAATTAATAATTTTAGCACTTATAAAATTGAATCTTTAGTTAATACAAGACGCAACACGGCCTGAGCTCTAAGCGATATCCGACGGCCTCTAAACGCTGCAGGTAGGGCCTACTTCACGGTTTCGTGGCGTCGCTAAATGTGAAACGGCACATGACTGCGAAATTTGTCTTGTTAAAATTGCTGTTAAAATCATAAAATCCTGAAAGGTGCTCATTCGATGTCGCAAGTGTTCGTCGTTTCAACGCCAAGTCACAGAGTCCGGTCGGCTAGGATGCATTCGGGTTACGATCGGTGTGGTCCTTATTGTTATTTCGACTGCTACCACGACCGTTACAGTATTCGTTTTGTGTTTTCAGCTCCTTTGAACTCGACTGAGAGATCGAGCTCAGACGTGAAGAAATGGACCGACGCAGACGGTCGTATAAAGGTGCACACATTCGTAGTGCTATCTGAAACGAACACATCTCTAATGTGAGACCTCTTATGAAACTAATAAAATAAAAGTGACAATAAAAAAAGCAAGAGAAATGATAAAAATTTGAATAAATAATACCTAGCTGAAGCATGTTTTCTTCCCTATTACTATTACCTTTGCTTTTTATTACTGCGGTCGCTGTTGCAGGAGCAATAGTAAGAAGGGAGTTGTAAACAAACGGAATACGCTATAGAAAGTCGGTTTTCTGAGTTATTAAGCGAAATACGCTTGTATGTGAAGAGCATATGAGACGTTAAGGCATGCACTGTAACCTCTTTAGATGAAAACCCCCATAGTTGTAAAAGAACTGCAGCCCCTTCCCAGTAAACGCTTTTCAGGGCAGAACCAAAGAAATCCGACGGATCCGAGATGATGACTTTGCTATAATCTTCACAAACAAACTGAAATAGCAGGGATTTCGATGATATTTCATGACCAAAAACTGGATTAGGAAGAATTTCGTCTCTAAGTGCTGCAGTTGATATCGAGCGATCATATCTTCATGCCGTTGAGCGCATACTGTAGGATCTATTTTAATGCCGGAAACAGATCTCTTTTCAGCGAAATCTTCATCGAGCCGATAGGGTTGCCATGCAAAGGTAACGGTCTGGTTCAGGTCTGAGCCGGATCTGAACACGGTCACCATTGCACGACACGGAATTTTCGTCACCAGCTATAGCTTGACTGAAAATTGAGCCGTCCTGCTATACTTCCAGCAAGAGAAAGAACCTAAGCTCCAAATTTTTTGCGCTTTATAATCTATTGGAGATACTTTAAACACTTGTGTGGATAATATCGAAACTAGTAGCAATCTAATGATTGTTTGGTTTCCTATTGAAGAAACCATTCCTTCACTCTGATTGGTTTCAAAATCTTGGCTGGTGTATTGCGATTATGAAAATTTCGAGAAAATGTTCGATGGAAACATAACAGCGATCTACTGGGAGTAATTGCGCCTGGATAATCGGCACAAAACTTCGAATGGAGAGCATCTCAACTGGAACGACCCTTAAATTCGGGAAATAAGCAATGCCTTGTACAAATGCAATTGAAGGGATCTGCCTTCAAACACTCTTTCTTCGAATAAATGTTCACAAGTGATCGGCTTTCTATGAATTCTATACGTGAAATTTGAGTGTAATTGATTTATCGTATAAATATGATCAATATGAGTATGGATGGCGCCCATTTTTAGCAAGCAATATCCCGTAAAAATCTGTTCTGTTCCGCTGTACGGGAAAAGCACGACGTTTCCATCTCCCGTGAGAGATCTATCGATCAGGGCGCTGTAGTGTGGGGAGAAGCAGCACCACTCATCGCCAGCAGGTGATCGCCACTTTGATTTGCGCACCCAAGCGAATCATCACTTCTCCATCTCCTCGACTTCACGAGCTATTAGTAGATTCATTTTTCAGGAGTGGATTATCGATATTGTAGTAAATTGAGGGCAAATGTAACAATGGATCAGTATGCCTGATCCTATGCTTTGTATCATAATAATATCATTAACCATCCTTTGACATTCGTTGCAGTTAAACTGAACTTTTCCATTTTTTTAAAAATTTCTACCTCATAACTTGGAGGCGGTTCATCAGGTGGATCCAGAAGAGGTGTACGATCATTGAGTGGACTACCGCCGATCGGATGATATCCGCTAGACCAACCAGAAAGACCAGCGATAGATAGTGACCTGGGAGGTGCAGCGCGAGAAGTTCGCAACGGGATCGCCAGCGACACACGAGGCATCGGATCTCTGAGTGTTAAAGTACAATACAGAATTCGAAGTCTATTTGGCACTTTAGTTATTGCATCCAGAAAATCTACTCATGTGGAAATACTGGTCGCCTCACTAGAGATCCGTAAAAAATTTATTTCACACCAAACACAAATTGAACACGTTGTGAAATAAATTTCCAAAAGGAACTCAACCTTCTCATTGCATGCAAGAAGTTTAAACTTCTGCTGCCAGAAATTCTATGATTTTCGGTCAGTTCATTTAGGTTTTCCTCAAGCGCTCCATAATTCTGAAGTACCACCTGCTCGTTGTTCATCGGTATCGGATGTGAGAAAACTCGAGGCTCTGACGGATCGACGAGAGTCTGAACGTATTCATTTTAACCTATGAATAAATATGAATATTCGACAGTCCCTGGAAAGGATTAAAAGATGTATGGTTGTATATCGCGTGAGAATCGATGATGGTACAATGATTACTGTAAGTGCAAAACTAGTGTGGAAAGGACGAAGAGGAATGGTGCACTACATGTAGACATCGGCTAGGCTGAGCATCAGTAAATTCTTACGCAATACGTTCCATTTCTCTATACTTTTTTCAATTAAAAGTGCATTTATGCAAAGCAATCTCTAACGGACTTTTCCGTGAGGAAATGTTCGACTTCGCCACCTTCTGCAATGCGTAACTTTTTCAATGAGATCTTTTCGACCCATCATGACAAATTCGGAAGAGTAAGGCACTAATCTTCTCTCAAGATTCCTCCCAACTGTGTACCGCCACACCGTGGCTAAGAGGTGTTCCTGGGTGGCAGGGTCTCCCAAACTGAGAAGGAGTTCGGCGTTTCCATCAGGAAGCCCAGCTAAGAGTAAAACAATGCCAGGATCCACCACCGCCCTGGAATCAAACTAGTCACATGGTGGTAAATCTCCCTCTGATCCACAAGGCTGCAACAGCCAGTGATGGTGAAAACCTAGGACAGACTTTGGTTAGGCTGACTTCCGGACTCCAGGAAACCACGATAGCTAAACCAGAAATTCTCCAGAAAATGGAAAATATGCTGGAGCTGGCACAAATACTAAGGATGGGTCCAAGTACCTGAGTAAGGCACTATTGTATGTAATCATGTGATTTTTTCTACAAATAGGAGCATTTTTATTTGAAACTATTATCTTTTATATTCCTATAGCTAACAGCGTTGTAGTTATGCGCTTGATGATTTCACTTCCAGTTGGTTACGATCTAAATAAATCACCGCTTGTCCTTCAGAAGTAAGTGTCACCTAGAGTCGTCGACCTCGCTGTCGCATTCAGTGGGGACTCCTTTAAAAACTTAAACTGAAGGTTGATCGTCATAACGTTCACTACGGCTTCTATTCGACTAAATCGATGACTTTGGCGATTTCACTGGGGGTTAGATGAAGTGCGTTCTATAACTAATACCCTGCTCAGTTTGGCAGTTATGTAGCTGTTCTGCGTCCAGTTTCATGTCTTTTGTCGTAAAATTACGCTCTTTGAAAGACTGCTATGCTAAAATGAAGAAAATAAGTATACACATACAAATCGACTGTAAGGTTACCGTATTGCGAAAAAATCATGTAGTTCCCACGTTGTAATAGCTTTGAATTGTTGACAAGTTCTTGGAAAGCTGAACTAGCGCCAGCCGCTACACCTGCGCATAATCTTCAGATTCTTAATCCCACGAGACTTCAAGAGCTTCTTAGAGCAAGCTGTCAACATCAAGAACATCTCTATAGTTATTTTTTTCCAATTATGACAAGCTTCGCTTAAAACGTATATGTAGGACAGTGGTTAGATGTTCCTTGCAATGTATAAGAGGCCGATGGAAGAGGATGGTTTGATCCTGCTCCTCCGACTCACCAAGCACCCATCCTTTTATGGTCGTCAAATTTTTATCAGACTTGTCTGGAAACATAATGACATTGATTTGATACATGGGTAGATGGCCATCGTTGATAATTGTATATACCAGATATGCATTCAATCACCTATAAAGATATTTGGAAAAACCTAATGCGTGACGGAACCTTCAAATACTGATCAAAGCTGAGCTCTATGCCACATACACACACACCTAAATAAGTCGATGTTATTGTTGGCGATGTCAACCCAAATGGAAAATGTCTTGTTTCCAAGCAGAATGATGCTCTCAAAATTCTTCATGGATTTCGGATACAGTAGTTTAGGCTGCCGTATACAAAAAAATCATTCGAACTGCGCACAAGCACTTCGTATAAATTGACAGGAGAGAATTATTCAAATGCTTTGGAATAAAGATGTGAATGACTCAGTTTAGTGCAAAAGTATTTTGACTTTTTTCTGTTGTTACTTTCGGAAAGGTTCTATTTGCAAAAAAACCAGTATATCGTGGGGGAGACTCTTTCACGACACTTCCTGACCCGTCTTTATTGGCTGTGCGGGGCCCAGCATCACCTGTATCACCTGCATCGCCTGTAGTCCCGTTGATCGGCGAGTGATTCGAGGGAGCACGAGTAAATCTTCCATCTTTCCCTGTCGTGTGGAAGAGTAGCCCAGTGGATGCTGCTCGCTCTAGGGATTCGTCGAGCATCACACCTTTCTTCTATGCTCTTCGTGAAAAACTCTATCGGGTGGGTGGTCTTCCTGTAGTACGGTTGACATCCTGAAGAATCCAGTCACTAACGGCTCTTGTCATGGGTAGAGTCTTTCATAGACATTACATGTGTGACACACCTTATTTCAACTGTTTGGCGAACAGAACGGTATCTTGGGTTTATAATAATTGACGCAGGTCGCAGCTTGGGATTCCTTTCCTTAGTTGTGTGAGACGGGATGCTCCAGGCATCTTCCTTTCGACTACGCGTTTAATAACATTAAACGATCTTTCTGATTACGCGGCGACCAGGCTTCTGGCGCATACGTTAAGGCAGCAAGCACCGTTGAGTCAAAAAGGTGGGCACGGAGTCAGGTGTTCATTGTTTTCCTCACTGCATCCCCTGTGCTCTTGAAAGCTCCCAAAGCCGCTCGCTTCCTTCTGCTCAACTCTGGAGGTAAGTCGTTCAACATGTTGATTTTGCGACCTAAATCGATATAACTGAAGCATTCAGAAACATTCTTTTCGTTGAATGTGAATGGGGCATACGAAACCAATCCATCCTTATGAGCATCGTTTTTGTCAGATTTAGTCGAAGACCAATCTTTCCACAGGCTTTCTGAAAGTCGGTAAGCGTTCGATCCGCTTGGCTAATGTTGCTAATGTTTGGTGTTATAACGACGGTGTTATCAGCAAACCGAAGATGGTGTATTGCCGACCATGGATTTTTACTCTCGTTTTATCCCATCCCAATGTCCGCATGACGTTCTAGAGCGTGATGGAAGATGAATTTGGTGAGATAGTAGCTCCTTGCCTAGCTCCTCTTTTGACTTCAATGTTAACATTGTCGTGGAATGGTGATATCACAGTTATAAAATTTTTGTACAGCTCACCAAGAATCTTTATGTAATGAGTAGGAACTCCTTGACTATCAAGGGCTTCCATGATTATTCTTGTCTCCATTGAATCAAAGGTCTTCTGTAAATCTATGAAAGTGAGACAGGGCGGCTTCTTGTGCTCTTGCGGTACTCCAATGAGCCTTGATATCGTGTGGATGTAGTCCGTGGTACTAAATCCTTTTCAAAACCCTGCTTGCTTACATGACTGTCTTTCGTCCAGTGTTCTGTCAATTGTGTTTAAGATGACTCGAGTGAAAAGTTTGTAGACGACAGAGAGCAAGTAGATTGCACGGTGTTTGCTGATATCATGGAGGTCACCCTTCCTGAATATTAGCACGTTCTTGCTGGTCTTCTATTGAATAGGGACCTTGCATCAGACAGGTAACGTATGAAGAGCTGAATCAATGTGTTCATGAGGACTGGCGGAATATTCTTCAGGTGTTCAGATCTTATTCTATCCGAACCTGGTGCTGTTCGACTTTTCACTAACGAAATGGCATGTCGGATTTCGAGAACAAGAGAGGCCCACCATAACTTCCACTTTTTCGGAGTTTTGCTGGTTTAGCTATTGCCGATCTCTGCAGTACCGAGATATCACTCTAGCCAAAGTTTGTTCCAGGTCGTTACTACCACACGCGGTCGCCGTCGTGGCGGATCGGAGAAAAATTTGCCACCATGGGACTAGTTTGATGCTATAATGGTGGTGAATCTTGGTATTCGATTCTTAGCTGGGCTTCCTGATGCACTGGACTCCTTCTCAGTTTGGGAGACCCTGCTGTGGGGATGGATCCTCTTGTTGTACACCGCAGCCCGACACCCTAGAGCACCTCGGAGCCACGACGAGGCGGTAAACGATTGGAATGGTGACCATAATAAGAATTGAAACCGTGTTTTTACTACTTGCTGCTGTAGGATGGTTTCTGTGAGCTCGTTATGCGAGTGATGAATCATGAAGAATGCTCTACTGCGATCTATCTTGAGATGAAGAGAAAACTTAGTTGACAGTGGCTTTGCTGAGCCTTCTTTAATATTGTAGCAAAGATGGGTTTGGTTTGCAAAATAACAACAATGCAAAATATAACTTTAATGAAGCTGAGATATTTGCAAAACTCTGGACCGCAGGTGTCTATGGTGGGGAACGAACGCGCTATTGTCCTTTCCGGGGAGTAACGCGCCCACCACCACACCATGCGGGTTCCTCGTTTCGGCTGTCTCTCAGCTAATTCTATCGATCTTTTGCCATCAGCAATCACCCAACAGCGGGATTGACCTGGGGAGCACAAATCGGCAGTGAACCCAGTTAACCTGAGGCTTTAGTTACAATCACAATCTTAACCGTTTTTGTTTACTGCCTACTCTTTTTAATGGCAGGGTATATTGCGAAATATTACTTTAATGAAGTTGAGATATTTGCAAAACTCTGGACCGCAGGTGTCTATGGTGGGGAATGAACGCGCTATTGTCCTTTCCGGGGAGTAACGCGCTCATCACCACACCATGCGGGTCCTTCGTTTCGCCTGTCTATAATTATATGATTATAACTGGGGCCTCAGCTTGACTGGGTTCATTGCCGATTTGTGCTCCCCAGATCAATCCCGCTGCTGGGTGATTGCTGATGGCAAAAGATCGATAGAACTAGCTGAGAGACAGGCGACACGAAGGACCTGCATGGTGTGGTGGTGAGCGCGTTGCTCCACGGAAAGGACAATAGCGCGTTCGTTATCCACCATAGACACCTGCGGTCCAGAGTATTGCAAATACCTCAGCTTTATTAAAGTTATATTTCGCAATATATGCCATTAAAAAGAGTAAGCAGTAAACAAAAACAACAATGCATTTTACAATATCTAAGAAATGAGGGACAAAGCTTCCTGCTTTGATCAATGCCTAGAAAATGTGTTATACATTCACTTCCATCTATTGCACCGTAGAATTGGTTGGATGGGTATTTGGTCAAAACAACGGCTTATAAAAACTTGCTGATATATGGAGTTAGTTTTCTATCTTCCTAGAAAGGACGGATTCTAATTTATAAATCCCGGTGGCATGAGGGGCTTGACTGTCTCGTCACAAGGGATAGCACAATAACAATAGGATAGATCGTTGAAGAGAATAGGAAGATTTATTTAGTGAGATTTTTCTTTTAACTTTCCTGAAGTCCCATTTGTAATGTTAACTTTCTATTTGCTTTCTACTACAATTTCTCACGCAAAATATGATATGAAATGCAACTATAACGATTTTGAGATAATCTTAACCGTTTTTGTCTACTGCCTACTCTTTTTGATGGCAGGGTATGTGGCGAATTATAACTTAAAGGACAAGGACAATAGCGCGTTCGTTCCCCACCATAGACACCTGCGGACCAGAGTTTTGCAAATATCTCAGCTTCATTAAAGTTATATTTCGCCACATACCCTGCCATCAAAAAGAGTAGGCAGTAGACAAAAACGGTTAAGATTGTGATTATATCTGGGGCCTCAGCTTAACTGGGTTCATTGCCGATTTGTGCTCCCCAGATCAATCCCGTTGTTGGGTGATTGCTGATGGCAAAAGATCGATAGAACTAGCTGAGAGACAGGCGAAACAAAGGACCCGAATGGTGTAGTGGTGAGCGCGTTACTCCCCAGAAAGGACAATAGCGCGTTCGTTCCCCACCATAGACACCTTCGGTCCAGAGTTTTGCAAATATCTCAGCTTTATTAAAGTTATATTTCGCAATATATGCCATTAAAAAGAGTAGGCAGTAGACAAAAACGGTTAAGATTGTGATTATAACTGGGGTCTCAGCTTAACTGGGTTCAATGCCGATTTGGGCTCCACAGACCAACTTCGTTAACGGGTGATTACTGATGGCACTGGTTGATAGAAAACTAGCTGAGAGGCGGGCGAAACGAAAGATGCGCATGGTGTGGCGGTGGAGGCGTTAGCTTCCAGAAAGGATAATAGCGCGTTCGTTCTCCACGGCAGACAACTGCGGTCCGGAATTTTGCAAATATCTTAGCATCACTGCTATTGTATTTCACATAACACATCATTTGTATTTCGAAGTATTCTTACAACTGTCGCGTTTGGCATGAGCATCGCTTCAGAATAGGACGGAACGACGAAATATTGCTCCCTTCTCAAAGCCGCTTCCAATTCCATTGTCTCCATAGTGGACGTCCGAGTCAACGGACCTGTGTAGTTCACTGAAGACGGGCTGAACGAGGAAACTATTGACTATTTGCACAACTGCAGAAAACAAAACTGTGACTGAATTTCGACAAAATATTGAAAGTGAAATTATAAGAGAAACGCAAGTATTTTGCGTCCAAAACGATTTCGTCCACAGTTCGATTTTTTCATAAGAAAAATCCAAAAGAGAATTAAGGGTTACGGTAAACGTTGATGTGCCACGAGTGGAAGTATCAAATGAAAAACCAGAGGTAAACGGAAGGTTCTGAATCCCTTTAAAAAAACTTGTAAAATTAGAATAAATTAGTATAAAAAGCAACAACCCTCCTGCGTTCGTATACATTTTTTCACGAATGAAATCATAACGTTGTTCTGTTTCCATCTTGCTTTATGAATTTCCTTCAAGCCACTGAATGTTTATTCAGGAACTGCGCTATGTCAACCTTTCTTCTACTGGAAAAATGTCTAGCTAGAAATATCGGCAGCTTTTTTTTATCAGAAAATTTTGCAAAATGTGTGGAGATTGCTCAGCGATATCAGGGATTACCTGTGAACGGGAATAAAATTTCAAGTAGTACCTCCTATGAAAATTTAATGCGCGGTAAATAAAGAACTAAACACTGTGAATCTGACTGTACCACCAGCTTGACTGATTCCAATGCCAATTTGTCTCCTCAAATCATTAGAGTTAACGAGTTATTGCTAATAGGATCCTTAGGGTAGAAAACTGGCTAACAGAAAGGTAAAGCAAGGGCCTCAGCTGTGCAGTGGGTACAACACGTGAGCCCCAGGAAAGTGTAAAAATATCTCAGCAGCACTGTGGTTATATTATGCATAACACCCCGCCAAGAAAAAGTGATAGGCATTAAATAAAAGTTGAGTGCTGTGCAGTCATAGTCAAAGAGAAGAAAGAGCGAATGCGTAATAAAGAAAAAATCTAATTTTCTAGTGTAAAAGGTCAGAAATTTGCCCGCCTCCTACCGACTACTATTTCATCTCCCAGCGGATAGATCCAATACTGGTGTACAGTGCACACAGCAGCTGGTAGATGGCGTTTGAGTCCATTCCCAAATCAGGCATCTTGGAATGTGATTATCTTGGGATTAGATTAGCCCCAAATCATCATCACTAACCGCCACAAACGTTGAAGCTCGAGTTTTTTCTTTTCTCAGAGTTTTCACTATCTTATGACTAAGCACTTCAAAAGTAGGTGGCAATAATTCGAAGGTGGATAGTATATGCTCTAAAGATCCTGAGTTTTCCAGTATGAACCGTCCTGAGCAACGAACAACACTTAGTGTACATTGGAGTTTGATCAGTTTCGATGAAAATTACTTTAGTAGTGTTAGACAGATCTGTGATGAAGAAAAGCAAATAAACAACTTTAGTCATTACGCGATTCTCTTTTCTTGGGTGATGGGTGACCGTACCCCATTTAAAAAATTCTAGCGAGATCCCATTTATTGTTTTTCACTTGCTGATTCGACAAAACTAGTAAAACAGCTTGTACCATCTTCTATTCATTCGTTTTTCTCTCCTTCTAGCTCTAAAGGATAAAAAGGATAAAGCTCTCGGCGTTGATAAATCACTGAGGGATGCGCCATGCATTCGACTTCATTAAGCACCGTTGGAGGTGATTGAATGCATATCTGGCCTTTACAATGACTCGCGGTGGCCGGCCGATGTATCGAGCCAGTGCTGCTATCCTCCCAGACAAGTCTGGTACCAATTTGCCGACCCCGGAGGGATGGAAGGCTTGGTGGGCCATGGGCGCATTTTCACGCCTCCAACCACTGCGCCACACGCGCCCCTCCTTCTAGCTCTAGGATATCTAATTAATAAAGAGCAATTCGTCCGGATTCCGAAAAAAATTTTTAAATCAAGTCTTCATCTAAAAGAGAGTCACGAATGTCCACTGCAAAATTGCCGTTGAGATAGGATTGCCCGCTAAAAATTAGTGGCAAATGTTAGGATGTAGTCAGAGCACTTGTAATCGATACACGACAACTGAGCAAAAGCATTTAAGAAAAAGTAAAAAGATAAAAAACCTTGCTAAAGTTGAAAAAACTTTCCAGATTATATTTCGAGGTGTATAAGGAATAAATCGAAAACCTGAAATTTTGGGTAAAACTGACGTACGAAATTTTCATGTTTTCATGGTGAAGAAGCAGATCGATGATATTTTTTAAAGAAACCCCGTCAAAATTCCCCTGGTCATGAAAATTGTGTAGGATGACATTGGTCTTTAACTGGTCAAGTATTTGTATTGCGTTTAAGTAAAACGTGGTCAAGGTGAGTCCATGAAGATTCCTAGGCAAAAAGTGCTATTCACTAGGAATTTGGAAGAACAAAGTTGCGAAAGGGATAAAAAAGTACGATTCCTTAGAAAGAATGCTTAAAAGAACCTGGACGAAAATGAAATCGCTTCCCATAGCTCTAAATCTTACAGGACTTCTATAGAAGGTTTTTAAAATATTTTTCTGATGACGCTGTGTACAGTACTAAAAAAACTACAAGTGATTTAAATGTTAAAAGTTGGTGAAGTTTACAGTACACAACCTACCTAAGATAACATGTGCCGAAGAGCTTCGTCACTTGATAGTTCAACATCGCAGTTCTACACTCGGCGTATATCCGTAAAGGCCACGAGAGTAGCAGAAGAGAGAGCATCCTTAACATTTTTCAAAAAAAGTCACACCATACGCAATTATGGGATGTTGTTTCTACATTATAGATGCATGATAATGGTTAAAGCCCGTCGTGTTTACTGATACAGCCGATGTGTTGGTGGTAAAGTTCACTAATAAATTCTTTCAGAAGCCAAGCGCCATTTTGTTGTCACAACAATTTTACACAACCCTCTAAACCTCGTTTCGTTCGTATACTGGTTCTTGAGCGTTAGTTCTTAACCTATAAGAAGCCATGAGACCCGATCTATGCAAGGCACTGATAATGCAGCACTTGGCACCCTTCATAGTTCAGCTCCGCGTGAGAAATCAAATGAGCGTTGAAGTTGATTGAGCGGGCAATCAAAAAAGAATTCTGATCATCCCCAAAATATGACCTTTGCAAAAGAGATTGTTCAACACAATGGGCCATAAATGTTTGCTTAAAATAGAAGAATTAAAAAAGCTGAGAATTTAATGAGATATAGACAGCAAATTGATCGAAATTTTTGAAATGAAATTCTGTAGTTAACAGTTGCAAATTTAAATAGTATACAGAAGGATATATACGTACATACATAGATCCATGAATACATAAATACGTGCATAAATGCCTATGTAAGCCCATATACATGTACATATTATAAGAATACTTGCATAAAAAAATCATACACACATACACACACAGACACAGACACACACAGACACACACACACACACACACACACACACACACACACACACACACACACACACGTGTGCGCATTTGATGTGGTGGTACTTGTAGATTAAACTTTCAAATGTATTTTTCAAATTCTAGTCATCAAAGTGATTTTGACTGGAAAACGACTAAATAGAAACATACCAGAAAGCGGAGGGGTGAAGAAACCATGGCGGCGATCCGCGAAAAACAAGCACGTCTTCAAGCCCGCACGTATCGGAAAGATCCATTCCCTCTCGGACCTAAAGTGTTCATCATTGTGAATAAGAATAAACAAGCTTCACCTTCAAGGTCTCTTTGTTTAAAGCCGATGCTTTGAATTGATATGAATTAAGAAGCCGTCCAACTATAAATGACAGCACCAGAATCGCTTCGTTTAAAACAGCGAGAGAGCACAGGTATATTCTGGAGAGTGGAAGCTCACTGAATTTTTTGAAGATAATTTTTAAATTCAGCAACATAACATAAAGATTTCTTAACAATTTCGTGTACAAAACCCATATTAATAAACGGATAAACGAAAGCAGCACATCTCAACTTACAATGAATTTTTCATTTTAAATAAAAACCGAGAGGTTTCAGAGGTCTTTGACAGTAACAAGCTTTTAGCAATTTATAGCACAGAAGACCTTTTTTCACTTTTTCGAGACAAGGCCCCTTTCCTTGCAAACCAAAGCGATTGAAAAAGTGGGGATTCTAAGTTTAGGAGATGAAGATGTCCCTCTACATGTCCTTGTCCTCTACCATCGTCGGACTTGCGTTAAAAATTATAAAAATTAAGAATTTGCCCTCAGTCTTCTAAAAATTTGAATCCTTAAAACTTGAAACTCGGAGCATAATTCATAACACTACGTATAATTTTATAGGCCTAGAAAATCCTCAACTTCTCAATTACTTAACTACCGTATCGGCGCATAAAATCTAGTGTGGCTACAAGCGCATTGAGGAAAAACAGCACAAATAAAAGTTTTCCAGAAGAAACTCTTAACAAGAGCATTTCAGTAGACTTCGCCCAAAGGAAAATTAGATTACCTGGTGGTAAACAATAAAAAAATCCTAAAATCATATTTGACGTTCCAAATTCTCTTCAATGCTTTCTACTTCTGTTTAGAAAACATGAGGTGTTATTTTATTTTTTTACTTACGTACAAACTGACGTTTCGATGGATTTCGCCTTCCTAAGAGCCTGGAAAGGTCAAGTTGACTGCAATCTACATGGCAAAACACCTCCATAACCAAACAGAGAAAATGCTAAACCAAAATTTCAATCACATTGAACACAGAGACTTTGCACACTCACTGCTTTCTATGAGCCTTCCACTTAATATGTTATGTGGAGACCAACCGCGCAGTGTTCACATGGAAACGTAATGTGCCCATCCCATCAGAATAACAGTCTTATATACTGCCCAATAACACGCGTGAAAATGAAAGATTCCACCCTGCGGTTCATTTTGGGATTCTTGGAATTAAGCCAGAATGCCTCGAGAGTTTTACGCGCTTGTGTTCTCGAAGCTTGCGTGAGAATCGTAACATCTACTCCAAAATCTTTTCCGTTATGTGTCTGCGTCCTGTGTTCGCCTAGTGGAGTATTTCGGTTACGTTTGTCGACTAGGTGTTCCTTTATACGGATGCAGAGTGGTCTACCCGTTTCGCCAACGTATTCGTCTCCGCATACTTTACAAGAGATCAGATAGACTGTACCCGAACTCATGCAGTCACCGTCCCTACCACTGGCGTAAATTATGCAATTCAGGGTTGCACATAGATGGTCGTATAGGCGGTTACGAACTAGTAGGCGTCTTAGACTACTCACTGGCATTTCAACTATCGTTACCGAATTCTCTAGACCAACCCTTCTTAAACAGCGTTTTATAGCGGCACTTCATTTGAAATAAAGGGTAGGATAAACGGGACCTTTTTGCTGCTAGAGTTATCGCTAGAGGGCCTGTGATTTCCTCTACCCCTATCCCGAGGTACAGTTTCGCAGTCATTAGAGATGGCTATTTGTGGTGCCAAGTTCCGAGACTCCTCTCTCTACTCTCTTCCCGTGCACACGTTGGTAGATGTTTGAAACATGTTTCTCACAAGCGCCCTTTTCGTGTGAGAGGGGTGAGAGGAAAGGTAATGAACCAAGTTATTTTCACTACTTGGCCCTGGGTACGACTTCGTAATGTAGCCTTTTTGACAGGTTAATTTAGACGTTCAGGAATGGCAGCCAGTTTTCTTTCGGTTTCTCTTTAGCGAACTTGATATACTCTAACTGTTCGTTCAACAACTGAAAGCATTTGTCCATTTCCTCTTGTGTTGAACAAATGACCAAGGAGTCATCTATATATCTACAGCAGAATAACGGCCCGAGGTCGATCACTGGTGCTTCCACCTTAGACATACATGCAGTGGTAAGACCTGGTGCCAGTCGTTGTCCCTTTGCGAACCCTCTCATTTGTGCGTAATACCTCCCGGACCATTTGAAGATTGAGCAGTTTAGGCACTTCTTTAAGAGTGTCAACAACTGCTGAATCGAGAAACCATACATGCTCATTGCTTCTTCATGTTGTATAAGGAACTCGCGAATGGCTTGCATAGCGGAATCATTCGACACGTTTTTATAGAGAGCGGTGACGTCGAAGGACTCCATTGCGTGCGCGTTGTTGGATTGCGCGTTACGTAGACGATCCAGGAACATTTGGGTGTTCTTTAGATAGGCTGGAATGTACTTTAACAACTGGGTAATTATTAGGGTTATTAACCACGTTATTATATCCGTTGGCCCCTCCATGCACCTAATAATAGGTCTGACCTTAAATAACGATGGATCGATAGAGACGAGATCATTGCTGGATACTAACTTATGGGTTTTGATAAGTAAGCAGAAGACGGGACATGTTGGTAGATCAACTTTGAGATGAGAGATAACTGATAGTTTTAACCCAGCCGCTCTTACCATTTTAACCCATTCGTTGTTTAACTTTCGGTATTGACTTTTAAATTTCTTCTCAGGCGACGGACGATGAAGGGAAGCATCTCCAATGTGCATAACGAACTCTCTAGCCTTATCACTGACGGATAGTCTTATGTTTTTCGATCTTACCAGCTCTCGTACCTCCCGCATACCACGTTTTTGCATGTCAACGAGGTTGGAACAGTACCGCTTGGCGCGACAGTGATTAAGGACTTTGAAAGTTTCATTAGTGAAGCTCCGAAATTTAACGTCAACTTCATTATTGGGCTCTTGTTGTCTAAAGAAACGGTTGAGGAAAGAGTGGTACTGGTATAGCCCCTACTTGTTGCTATTCGCGTCTATTTAGCGGTTCATCCCTAGCTTTTGCTGCGTAGTCTATCTTGAAGTTCATGTAAACCACATGCGATACTAAGCATAGTTACCTTAGAAATGTGTTCAGATGGTGAGAAACTCGGTCCCAATACTAATAACGAGCGCGCACCATCAGGAAGAGTCATGCCTCCTAACGCGGTTAGCCTTGAATTTTCTTGCACATTATTCTCCCTACTGTGACCTGTTTCATGTTCGTTAGGGTATTTCTGCACGCTCTTGAAACGTGTTCTGCGACTTACTCTAAAGGTCATCGAATTTCCTCTGCAGAGTTACTTTAGCATTAGACCTAATAGACTTGCAAATCAACACGGACCCACGCACTATTCTATTCTCTTTAGTGCGATGGTAAAACAACTGGGAATCCTTCGAACGTATTCCATAGAAGGGGATCACTGAATGATTGCTTTTCGACAACTTAGAGCTTCGTTTTGATGAAAATGATAGCGTTTTTTAAAAGCGGATCATCAACACCGACGAATCCCTGTTGTCCGAAGCGGAATACCCTTCGTATTTACTTCACTATATTGGTCACTTCTATGAAGGTAGCTGAGAGCGATCAAGTAAAGCAATTTGGTATCGGAGTGCTGGCATTATTTCACTATAAGTGTCGGTTAGAGTCCAATACATCTAGATTTTACGAACACAAAAGATTTCGTGGTTCTTAACAAAAATAATTGAGCAGTGAGTTGAGAATCGGAGACAGTGAACCTCACGATGTTCAACGACAGTCAGTTGATTCAACTAGGAGGGAAAATGGAGGATGTTCCTAAGGAATACAGTTGTTGAGGTGGCTGAATAAAACCGTACCCTCCTAATTCAAGAAAAGATTTCGTTAAATTTAATGCTGTATAGAGCGAAATAAATTATATCTGCAGTCTTTTTTTCTCTTGAAAACTGCCAATTTTTAAGATTTGATGCGATTTTTTTACCACAAGTGGCGTATAAGCATAAGTGCTTCATAAAAATGTAGCTCAACGAAGCTCTGGAAAGTGAATTTCGCTCATCTTTGTAATTCACGAAAAATCCTCATTGGCTGCTTTGGCATAGAGTGCTTTGGCATAGTGATTTCGCTCTTATGAATAGTTGGCTCATTTACCTCCATGTAGTCGTCTCGAGTCTCGTTTTCGTTGAAGAACCTCGTTCTTTGTTGTTCGAATTCTCTTGCCGCTTGGATGCAAGCGAACACAAAACCTTGATTCACACGAACTCTTGTCAACGGAAAAAGTTCAAGGTCCAAAACAGATTTTGAGATGTCCTAAAAATGTCAAGTATCACTAACTATGCAACGTATTAAAACCCTAAGACTCCGCTTAGTGAAGTTGTGGTGATATCGTTCATCACGAGTACGGTGCTCCTTCGCCTCCGAACCGAGCCCACCATTCCTCTCATACCTTTTCTCGTTCGGGAAGTTAGTACCAGACTTCCCTGGGAGCATCTCACCCACTGTAGTCCATGTGGGAACGCCCTAGCCCGGCCATCTCAGAAATAAAAAAAAATCGACTTGACCAATATTCAGCAAAATTTATAAAAAGACGACAATCCTCAAGAAGCAGCCGAAACCTCACGCGAAAAGGTTTGAAGACTTTCACAGATGATGGATTTGAGAAAATCGATCGGATGAGAGAGATTCTGGATCCACAGAGCAGAAGTAGTAGTGATAAAAATAAAAAAGGCAATCATCATTTAGTTTAGAATCTGACGAACAGCATATCTTCGAGTTCATGGGAAATGAGTTGTTTTCAAGATTCTAATCGGGCTTTCGTCCACTAATAAATTGCAAGTGTTCGGCTTTTCTCCTAGCATGAATTAAGTGCACAAAATAAACCGTGCTACCTTCACACCACAGACGTCGTAAATGAAGACATTCCCCGCCGAATGTGAGTCGACTCGTTCGTAGTAGACCTGAGTAGTCGGCACTGCGTCTCCATTACGATACCTAAAGGTGAATATGTAATTTCTCTTGACAAAGTGAAGACGTCTGAGCTAAAAACACTTCACCTGGTCACCTGTCGTGTTTTTCGAACGTAGTGATAGCAAATGCATTTCCACCACACGATTGGTAATGAGTTCCGAAGCGACTTCAGGTACTGCAGAGCATCTTCAACACGAATCTGAACAAATCTGTAATTTAATGGTGTGTAGAAAAGATTTCCTGTCTTTATTTTGATCTTTATGCCCCGTATATTGCCCCAACGACGGTTTACGGAAAATTGAAAACTTGACTCCAAACTGAATCCGAAGAAACATAATTTTTTCTGTCTTTTCCTGTTTTGATCAAATGTTTAAGAAATCCCTAATTTTTCTTTAAGATAGAAAACGATAAATCATAAAAGGATAAAAAAAGCTGTCGGCGTTAACCAAATCCAGAGGAAAGCGCCATGCATTCGACCTCATCAAGTATTGTTAGAAGTGATTGCATGCATATGGCCTACACAATGACACATGGTGGAACGCCCGATGTACCGAGCCAGTGCGCTATCTATCCTCCCAGATAAGTTCTACCTATTTGAAAAACCCGGTGAGACGGAAGGCTTGGTGAACGAGTGACGCAAGGGGTGGAACCTATGTGTATAGCATCCTAACTACTGGGCTACACGCGATTAATCACTTGTAGCCCCGCTCATCGTCCAGTGGATCGTGCGGGTGCCAGTAAATCTTCCACATTTCCTTGTCGCGTGCAAGAGTAGCCCAATGGGTTTTGCTTGTTTAGGAACTCGTCGAGCATCATATCTTTCTTCTAGGCTTTTCGTGAAAAATATCGGTTCGGTGGTCCTCCGACAGAACGTTTGACACCCCGAGGAATCCAGTCTCTAACAGCTCTTGTCCATCGGTTATAATTCATACGCATTACGTGTCGGCCCGCCTTATCTTCGACGCTTTGGCGTATAGAACGGCATCTTCGATTTTTGATCGTTGACGCAGGTCGGAGCTTCGGATCCCATCCCTTACTTGTGCGAAACGGGATACTCCTAGCATCGTCCTTTCGACTGCGCGGTCGATAACGCTGAGTGGTCTTTCATACTGCTTACGTAGCGACGAAGTTTCTGACGCATACGTTAGGGCAGGAAGAACCGTTGAGTCGAAAAGGTGGCCACGGAGTCGGGTGTTCTTTGTTTTCTTCACTACATCCTCGATGCTCTTGAAAGCTCCCCACCCGCTCGTTTCCTTCTGCTCAGCTCTGGGGCTAAGTCGTTCATCATATTGATTTCCCGACCTAGATAGACATAACTGGAGCATTCGGAGATATTCGTTCCGTTGAGCGTGAATGGGGCAAACGAAACCAATCCGTTCTTCATGAACATCGTTTTCTTGAGATTTAGTCGAAGACCAATCTTTCCACACGCTTTATCAAAGTCTGCAAGCATGCGTTCCGCTTGGCTAATGTCTGGTGTTATAAGAACGATATCATCAGCAAAGCGAAGGTGGTGTATCTGCCGGCCATCGATTTTCACTCCCATATTATCCCATTCCAATGTTCGCATGACGTTCTGGAGGGTGGCTGTAAAGAATTTTGGCGAGAATGTATCGCCTTGCCTAACTCCTCTTTTGACGTCAACGTTAATATCGTTGTAGAATGGTGAAATCTTGGTTGTGAAATTATTGTATAGCTCACGAAGAATCTTTATGTACTGAGTAGGGACTCCTTGACTACCAAGGGCTTCCATGACTGCTTCTATCTCAATTGAATCAAAAGCCTTCTCTAAGTCGATGAAAGTGAGACAGAGCGGTCTTTTGTACTCTCGCGATACTTCAATGAGCCTTGTTAACGTGTGAATGTGGTCCATCGTACTAAATCCTTTTCGAAACCCTGCTTGCTCGCACGGCTGTCCTTCGTCCAGTGTTCTGTCAATCCTGTTCAGGATGACTCGAGTGAAAAGTTTGTAGACGACAGACAGCAAGCAGATTGGGCGATAGTTGCCTATATCGTGTAGGTCACCCTTCTTGAACAACAACACGGTCTTGCTGGTCTTCCACTGAGTAAGGACC
>MQTX01000169.1:385617-488833 GCA_009735665.1 Angiostrongylus cantonensis | reverse complement strand
TTTGAAGTCCTGTCGAAGATTAATTTGGCAAGGAACGTTGTGGAAACATCGATCATGACCATAAAACTGCGAGACGCAGTTGAGAGTTACGCAATAACGAATGGCCATTGCCGTTTAGCGCATTCTTCGCTACCCATTACACGAATCGTCGATTCGTCACTTTTGCCTCCTAAAAGCAAGAATTCGAAAGAACATTGGAGAACTGCTTAAACGGCTAGATTTACTTACATCGTCCTCGAGCGGTCAGACATTTCTTCATCCTTACTTTCGTTCCTGATTTCGGCTTTAACATCCTCTCCGAATCAACCAGTAGGAAAAATCGATCCAAGGGTGTTCTCGTCGTACACAGCTAGACTTTTTCCTCGTGGTCTATGAAGAGAGTTCTTTTCTAGCGTGCGGCTGAATCGAAACTTCGCGCGAAGAAGGCGGTGATCGGAACGAGTACAGAATGACGAGACTGCCGATGTATCAAGTGGATACCGTTTTCTGCTTGTTAGAATGTGGTCGATCTCCGCATGAGTCACGCCATTAGGAAACTACCATGTCCAGTGGCGGTTTTCTTGCTTCTGGAAAGCGAGACGTGCTGTGGACAGGAGTGCTGCGAGATGGTTCGCATTCTCGTTCCTTTCTCCTAACCCAAAATTTCCGAGAAGTCCCCGACAAAAAATTTATGATATGCCTTATCATTGCTGATGACTTCATCCATCTGATGGTAGGACGCATTTTATTTCGTACTCATCAGCTGCGTCGGTTAGTGAGTAGCAGTTGATGATAGTGATCTTCTTATGATGCGACAGTTGAGGACGGAGGACGGCTATTCGAGAGAAAAGATCTCGTATGAGTCGACTGGGTGGACAATGGGCGGGTGGACGAAAAAGCCTACGCCGCCGACATTTCGTGATGGGACCTTCTCTCCACGGATCACAAAGGTCCCGTTGTTTAGTTGGCGTATGTCGGTTTTCTTGATTTTTGTTTCTTGTAATGCGATCACATGAAATTTAATGTGATCTGCTACAGCTGCAAGAAGGGCGTGAAAATCGGCGTCTGTGGAGAGTGTTCTGGCATTATATGTGCACAGTAAGAAACAATCTCCATGGCGTGTCGTACGTGTTTGTCAGGTCCGGTTTTAATGACGTCCTGCGCAACCCGAGATTTTCTTGCCTCTCACCGGTCGTCTCATCGCCTGACGTCGTAGACGGGAGCACCCATTGTGCGGGGTACTGAGGCCAGCCTATTGCTGGTCGTGCAACTTGGTCCTTCCTGGAGTCCTGACCTAACCTTGTAAGGGCGTATCCAGATCTTCACCACGATGTGGATCGGAGAGAGGCGTGTTTTCGACGTTGAATCCTCAAACTCGGGTAGTTAATTCAACGTCCGAATCACAAAGAAAAAAGGAGGCGAAGAATAGCGAAGATACAAAGAAGTTACAGTGTCTCTTTCTAGCCCGGCTGCGAGGCAAATGTTTGAAACGGTAATTGAGAGACAATTTACAGAACGTGCGAGAATAGATGTAGATTGTAGAAGACCTAAGGTAACAGAGAAATAATAACTATTTGAGAAATGGTTATTATATCGTTATCATCTTAACGCTTATACTGTCTACGTTTTTTAACGTCGTCATAGTGGGGCTTTTGTATTGTTCTTGTTATAAACTGTTTATTTAGTGGGACTACTAACTAAGGAATCCGGAAAAGTCTCACATGACAGGCCAAACGAAGAGCACCAACTACCACATGAACTAGTCAACACAGACAGTTATCAACTCGTGAGTGTTGATCTGGAAATTCTAAGGTGATTGATGAAGATTATCTTCAGAGTCAAAAACGAACGATTACGTGCCCAGATTGGAACTACTCCTACTATTAGAGTTACTCGTAGTATTTCGCCTGACGGACGTGAATCCTGGATTTATGGTGAAAGCTTGTAAATACTCCCAACTAAACCATACGCTAAACCGTTATTGTTGATATGGTAATGTACGTTGGAGGGAAAATTGTTTATTTCACTGAAAAAGTCTTAATTGCAATTAGAGCACAGTCACTGCGGTGTGCATGAACAGAATTAGGAAAACAGAGAAAATGAATGAGTTGCATATTCCTTCTTTGTTATTATAGGAGGAATATGGGGAGGAAATGCAACAGAGAGAAGGACGAGATGAAGAGAATCCGTAGATAAAAAAGTAGTTGAACTGAAAAGCCGAGATAAATTTCAAAAGAAATCTAACTAGTTAGAGAACATAAGAAGTAAAGTGACATTACGAGAAAGATCCTGGCGAATAGAGCACTTGTGTAGGCAACAAAATAAAAACTTCGCAAGAAAGGGATTTCAGACAGTCGGCAACAATATGTACAAATATTTCAATGGGTCTAGGTTCTGGATATCCTAGAAGCGAATGATACTGGTACTACGATGTCTCATTTTCTTATGAGGCCCTTATAAACATTACCACTGAAATGAAAACTTGCCTGAAAATTTGAACAACCTGTTCCTCATGCTATTAATCTATTTAAATCGCTCAATTTTATGGTAAAGGTGACAAACACAAGATTGTGATAGCCGCCAGATGCTGCAAATCCCCAAGTGACAAAGGAGGTGGCAAGTTCTTCGAATTGTTCTAAGGCAGCCGACCGATCATGGGGCAGTAGAGTTCAACGATATTCGCAAAATGACTCCTTTATGTTATCCTGTTTGCTCAGTGTGACCGAAACTAGTGATCCATGCGTGTGATGGAATTTCGCTGGGAAGGATTCGCTTCATGGGATTCATACAAAGCATGCGTCTTAAGAGATCTCGAGCCTCTGAAACAAATATAGATTGCTGGAGAAATTCATTCCTTTCTTCTTCTACGTTTTTATGGACAAATATGGATGCTAATCACATGATACTATAAGCGGTCTTTTAAAAATCGACAAACGGGGTAGAAGATGCGGTGGTTCTGCGTAACGAATGGTTTGATGAGAACGTAAACAGCTTACTTGGTGTTATACCTTTCCATTCTGGTAATTCAAAATGGATTTTTCCACTTGTTATCAAGCGAAATAGGCGAATGCGATCGGTTGACCGGAAGGGTGCGAATCCAACCAACATAACATGGAGCAAAACACCAAGTGACCATACATCAACAGCGAAACCGTATCCTAAAGTGATACAGTATCACGTAATGCATCCACCTTAAGAAGAACTATAACAACTATGCTGATTTCCGAAATGAAGTGTTTCGGAAAAAAAATCAATATACTAGGAAGTTTAGCATTAACGCGGCCGCTCGTAGCCTCTAATCCGTGCAGTGCGCATAAAAGTCAACTCATCCTGCCCACTCTGTCTCCAAAAACTGCTACCCTTCTTTTTATGCACTTTTATCTCTAAGATTCTGTTTCTTCATGTGCCACTCATTTCTATAGGATTTATGCTTTTTGTGTTATACACTTCCTCTCTCTACTTTTCTTTTTGCGTCTACTGAATACAAAACGTTTAGAAAAGAGCTTGTAACAAAGAAACAGCCCTGAACGAAGATGCGCTGAAAACCACGTGTGCGCTCGCGTACGGCCGAAGGTGAAAAGGTCATTGGTTATTAATGGTAGAATAGAATAAAGCCTAATGAAATAGTATGGACCTGACTCGTTGAGGATCTCTGGAGCGCAATATGTTGGCGTTCCACACACACGATAAAGTGGTCCGAGAACTGTGCAAGCCAATCCGAAATCGCAAAGACGTACCTGAAATAATGCTAAATCCTATGCAAATCTGGTGACTTTCTCTATTTGATCTGTTTTCCTTGGCAAAATGCCGTGATGAACAGAATTCGTTTTTCATTAGTTATTAATCATATTTAGAAGGCGGATAGCACAGTGGTAGTGATGTCCGTCATCATGAGGATGGTGCTAGTTCGATTCCGCTCAGCGCCATGCAAGCCTCTCATCCCTCCGAAGTCGAAGAATTGGTATTGACTTGTCTGGGAAAAGTCACTCTCTGAGGTCCAACTGGGAACGCTCCAGCCCGGCTATCTCAGGACTCCAGGAGGAATTACTCCACCAGCATTCTACGAAATGTATGATGAAATGAAGGTCCTCAAGCAGCAACCTAAGCCACGCGTAAAAATTGGAAGACGTTCGTGGACGATGGATGACTAATTGAAACGAAATGGATGTGAGAAGTGCTAGGATCGGCAAAGTAGACGTGAAGACGGATCAAATAAAATGGAATTAGAAGACAAAAAATTTATCACATTTGACGCAAAATTTATACCCGTAAGGCATATTTTGAAGTAAGGTCTAACCTGTTTTTTGTTGAAGAGTAGAAGATTTTCGGGTTTTACATCTCGATGAACGATTTTTCTACCGTGAAGATATGCGAGTGCCGAAGCAGTCTAAAGTAGCTTCGTAATATGCTCACATGTCCTTTCCACCTTTTATGACGCTGACTTAACATGAAGTAAACTCTTATCGGCCCATCATACCCATTTTTATGTGTTTATTTAAAAAAAGATCTCGCAGCTAATTAAATCTTTCTTAAAATTAGTGGAAAATTGCTTGAATTGTGTGTCTATAGATGTGCAAGGTATTCCTTTCGCTTTTTAGCTTCCGATCTATGAGATCCATGTGTCCTCTGAGTAGAAGGATCAAAGTAGATCAACAGAAAGACTGTTGCTTTTGCTGATGCTTTTCTTGAAAAGCGGCAGTGTGTCAGGAAATTTTCAGACCTTTGGTGGCTTATCAGTTACTCATCACTTGCATGACGGCCTATGTTTCCGTATTGGGATGACTAAGGCAAATTTACACTTACGCACAGTAGCAATCTGATCATCAACAAATGAATTCAACATTTCTCGGTTAATCTTTCCTCTAACCTCTTATATGTTCATTTATAGAAACAGTCAAACTAAGGAAAATGACGTATGAAGCACAGCCTCGTACACCTCTGTTCGTCGCTGTAGACAAGTATTTCGGAATCGTCTTATCAGTTAAGTGATTCCGGATCATTTTCTCATTTAGATTACATGATCAACGATTACTGCTCATTTATTTTGTTTCCGTAGTGTTCGAGACATATATTAAAGAAATAGGAAGAGCCATGGTGCCGAACATTTGGCGTAAAAGCACTGTGTTATCTTCTATACGATAACCACCATACCCTTGCAATCTCTCCAAGCGTCCATCTATATACCGATCATCTTTAAAGTCGTTCATCGTGTTGGCGTCCCGACATAGATATACATAGCTTGAGCACAATGCTACTTATTCGGATAAAGGTTAATGACGAATCGGAAACGAAGAAACATTTCTCATGAATATCACTAACGGGAGGTTCAAAAACAGATCGACTGTCACAACAGCTGTTGAAATTGGCAAACACTCGTTCCGTCTGGGTATGCTTAGCGTTGAAATGATGTCACTAACAAAATGAAAATGATCCACTTTCCAGTCATCTGCATTCACCTCCATGCCTTCCTATTCTAAATTTCTCATAGTGGTCTTGAGAGGTGCTGAACATTATTATAGGAGGGTAATGCCTTGACAAATACCCCCTTTCTTCACATCAGTGATACCGCGGTTGGATAAGAAGTTTCGTTGTGACGATATAGTATACTTCATTGAGGAATTTTGTAGACTTGGTTGTCTTGTCAAATAGTCTATCATTGCTCGACCTCAGCTGAATTGAAAGTATTCTTTAAGAGTACGCAAGGTTAGGACATGTAGATCTGCGATGAATTAAATGACTCTCATTTGTTTATGCTAAGCCTTCTTCGAAACGTGGATGGTTCACATTTGTTGTCCTCTGACAGTGTTCATCAATATTGTTGGGGATAATTGAAGTGAAGACCGCAAAGGCGACAGACTGCAAACAGATTGTGCTATAGTTTTCGATCGGTCTTCTGTTTTGCAACAGTACGATCCTGATAGTTTTCCACTAATTTTACACTGACCCTAAACTTCAAAAGAAAACCCTGGTAAAAAACACAAAACCCCAGGGAAACTGCGATCCAGTGTATTGACGAGCACAGGTGGTAGGCTCCTTTGTTGTTTGGTTTAGCTCCCAAAGTAGATGTTTGCGACTCTTCACCGACTGCATAATATGCTATGGTTTTAAGGCAAAGGTCTATTGGGCATCATACGTATACTTTTGGATATGGCATGGACGTAGGTGATGAGGGTGTGAAAAAGATTGGGAAGAAATTATTTCCCTTCTTGGCTTTTTAAATGCCTGAGTGCGATCATCTTCGTTCCGAAATTGACAGGTCTCGAAAGTGATTGTGGGAGATCTCTCCAGTGGACATCATGCTATCCAAAATATGGGAATGAGTGAAGCATGGAGAGAAATAGAAGCATATTCGATAAAAATGGTGTCAATAATCTCCCGAAGCTTCCGTATAGCACACATTTTTTTCACAGTATGTGAGTTAAAAATCCATTGAAAATTATGGATAACCGTGCTCAATGGATCGAGTTTGAATAAACTCGGGCCTGATATAGATGCCCGTGGTCAAGCAACTAATATCCTGCGTATTACTACCGTAGTTCACAATGTCAATCACCAATAAAGAAACCGAGCCAACATACCCATTGAAAGATTGAGAATAGGTTGAGGTCGTTTCGACCCCAATTCCTCTAATCATTCGCTTTCCCGTATATAACCGCAACGAACTCCAGCTATTCTGGGAGAAACCTCGGAGGGAACCAGCTACTATGGTTCGATTGGTATACTCTTACCCTTTATACCCTTCCAGGCTCTGAAGAAGGCGATACTGCCGAAACGTCAGCTACTACCGTAGTTTTACATTAGTAGGAAGATGTTAAAATACGAGTCTGTAAACCTACCTGACTAGTGAGAGTAGCAGCATCGCTTTCCGTTAAGGAACCATGACGACGAATTAAGTCAAATAGATCACCGTTCTAAACGAAGATCTACCATAACACTAAGCAAGTCGTAAAAGTGGAAATTGTAAATATCTGTTGAACTCTTAATATTTTAGAAATATATACTACGATGGATAAGACTATGATTATTTGGATCTTAACGGTTTTGACCATAAAATGTCACAAATTCCAAGTTAACGGCAAATAAAACATTCAGGATGTCATACGTACAGTAAGAACTGAACGTACGAATTTGTCCACGCTAGATGCATTACTTCTTTTTTGTTGGTGATGATAATACTCAAGATGATTCTCGTGATAAAGATGGTGGTGATCACCTGTGCATACTCGAATACGAGCAGATATCGAACATTCGTCTTGAAGGCATCCACAAGGCGGCATATATTCGGATGTGAGCACATAAGCATAATCTCGACCTCGTTCTCAATGAAGAACCACTTCCCTCGAAGTTGCTGCCTATCGATTTCCTCAAGATTATACAAATAAAAAGAAAATCGAAACAAAACGAGGATGAGAAGAACCTAGACGGAAATGTGAAAAAATCTAGATAGACGAATCGAGTTGCTAATTTTTGAACAATGGCAGCTAACCACAACACTTGGATACATGAACGGCGTCTTCTCTGGTTGTGCGGGCACCAAAATAATTTCTATTTTTCGGAGTTTTGCTGGTTTAGCCATTGTGATTCAGTGGAGTCCCTGAAGTCAGCTTGGCCAAAGTCTGCCCGGTCGCCACCACCGCCAGTAGTCGCCGTCCTTGTGGATCAGGAGGAGATTTACCACCACGCGACTAGTTTGACACCATGACGGTGGTAGGTTCGAGCATTGGTTTACTCTTAGCTAGGCTTCCTTATGGAAACGTCGGACTCCTTCTTAGCTTGGAGGCGTAATATGAGAATTTGTATATAACTCCACTACTTGTGAGTGAAATTTCAAGCGTCTGAACTGAAAATTTATGAAAAATTATCATTAGAGGATTCGAGCAAATTCGAAAGCAGTTCTGCTCAATTCGGACCGGATTAAATTCGAGTGATCAACGAACCTTCAGTGCACATTTCTTTCCGTCCTTATTGCGAACGGCGTAGAATACATATGAGAAATTGCCTCGACCGATCAAATCGCGGATTTCGTAGTGCTTCTCTAAACTGCTGCGTGACTCCACGTAGCGTATGTTCTCCGAAGTCTGAACTTACTCAGCATGAAGACGCACAACAGTGGTATAGGGACTCCGGATAATCAAAGCTAAATTCCTACTAGACATAAAATTTGCGTTTTCGTACAGAAAAACGAGAAAAATGACGTGGTTGGGAAGCTCAGTGGTCACGTTAAAAACTTTTTTTTTACGTTTTATTGACAAATTTAAGGTGAATTCAGAAATTCTTGATCAACTAAAAAATGAGGTGGTGAACTGAGGATTTCGGAACCGACTAGGCGAAATATAACCAACTAGAGAGGAAAGGAAAAAAGTACAAGTTTTTGATTTGGATAATGTGCAAAAAAACCTCTGATGTTTGGTCAAAACGTGGTTGGTATGGTGATCACGGCCTGGACGATTGTTGTAACTGTTGTATTCGGAAAAGGGAATAGAACTCAGAGCTAACAGCAGAGAATTGATTTCACTACATATTCGCTTCCTACTATCCTAGACGACACATTCTCGTCCAGCAGATGTCACTTCCATAAATTCTCCTTTCTACTTCAATTTTGTTCCAGATCACCTGCCACCTGTATCACCCGTAGTCCGGTTCATCATCAAGTGACTCGAGAGGGCGCCAGTAAATCCTCCATTTTTCCCTGTTGCGTGCAAGAGTAGCCCAGTGGGTTCTGCTCGCTTTAGGGACTCGTCGAGCATCATACCTTTCTTCTAGGCACTTCGTGAAGTACTCTTACAATCGGGTCGGTGGTCTTCCTGCAGTACGTTTGACATCCCGAGGAATCCAGTAACTAACGGCTCCTGTCCATCGGTTATCATTCGTACGCATTACGTGTCCGCCCCACCTTATCTTCGACTGTTTGGCGTATAGAACGGCATCTTTGATTTTCGATCGTTGACGCATGTCGGAGCTACGGATCCCATCCCTTACTTGTGTGAAACGGGATAATCCTAGCATCGTCCTTTCGACTGCGCGTTCGATAACGCTGAGTGATCTTTCATCCTGCTTACGTAGCGATCAGGTTTCCGACGCATAGGTTAGGGCAGGAAGAACCGTTGAGTCGAAAAGGTAGGCACAAAGTCGGGTGTTCTTTGTTCTCTTCACTGCATCCTCGATGATCTTGAAAGTTCCCCAAGCCGCTCGTTTTCTTCTGCTCAGCTCTGGAGCTAAGTCGTTCATCACACTGATTTCCCGACCTACATAGACATAACTGGATCATTCGAAGTTATTCGTTCCGTTGAGCGTGAATAGGGCAAACGAAACCCATCCGTTCTTCATGAACATCGTTTTCTTGAGATTTAGTCGAAGAGCAGTCTTTCCAGACGCATTATCAAAGTCCGCAAGCCTGCCGACCATCGATTTTCACTTCCATATTATCCCATTCCAATGTTCGCATGACGTTCTGGAGGGTGGCGGTAAACAATTTTGGCGAGATTGTATCGCCTTGCCTAACTCCTCTTTTGACGTCAACGATAATATCGTTGTAGAATGGTGAAATTTTGGTTGTGAAATTTCTGTAAAGCTCACGAAGGATCTTTGCATACTGAGTAGGGACTCCTTGACTACCAAGGGCTTCTATGACTGCTTCTATCTCAACTGAATCAAAGGCCTTCTGTAAGTCGATGAAAGTGAGATAGAGCGGTCTTTTGTACTCTCGCGATACTGCATTGAGCCTTGTTATCGTGTTAATGTGGTCCATCATAGTAAACCCTTTTCGAAACCCACTTTGCTCGTGTGGCTGCCCTTCGTCCATTGTTCTGTCAGTCCTGTTTAAGATGACTTGAGTTAAAAGTCTGTAGACAACAGACAACAAGCAGATTGGGTGATAATTGCCTATATCGTGTAGGTCGCCCTTCTTAAACAACAACACGGTCTTGCTGGTCTTCCACTGAGTAGGGACGTTGCGTTCAGACGGGTAACGTGTGAAGAGCCGAGCCAGTGTGTTTACGGGGACTGGCGGAAGGTTCCTCAGATGTTCTGATTTTATCCTGTCCGGACCTAGTGCTATTCGATTTTTCACCGACGAAATGGCATATCGAATTTCGGAAGGGAGAACCAGTGGTACAACATATCCATCCTCTTTTATTTCATATGACGGGAGGTGGACGTGGCCATCGAAGATATCTGGGTAGTATTTGTGGATGATTTTCTCCATTGCCTTTCTGGACGCTGTTATTGTTCCGTCTGGGCGTCGGAGTGCAATCATCTTGGTCATCTAATTGGCGAAGCTTCGGTGGGCTTTGCGAACGCTTTTCCCAGCCTCTGCAGCTTCGACCATTACTGCTGCTCTTCTCTCTTTAAGATCGACTTTTATCGCCTGACTGCACTGTTTCGCAAGCTCGGACCTTAGCCGCGGTTGCCTGAATCTCGTGCGATTCCACGTTGGTGTATTAGCTCCAGAGTTTCTGAAGACAGACGTCTCTTGGTGACCTTCGAACTCTCAGCTTTCATAGGGCTAATGTGAAGATGTTGAATGAGCCGATCGTATTCTTCGTCGATGTTATCGACAACGGCATCTTCCAACAGCAGACTAATGAATTGAATAAGTCCCAGTTTATGGTGGTTTTTGGACTTCGTTTGTTGAATTTAGCGGCTTTTTCTCCTTTCCGCGAGAAATAGAATCTTGCACAAAGGAGTCGATAGTCGGATCTCGCATAGAATTTTGGGACAGCAGCGACATCGGTTAGGCAAATTCTTCTATTTACTATGATGCGGTCTATTTCTTTATGGCACTCTCCATTGGAAGACTCCCACGTCCAGCGTTCAAGGTGAGGCTTTTGGAATTGCGAGTTACCATGGATGGTTTTGGTCGCCATGATAAACTCAGAGAGCCGCTCACCCTGTTCGTTCCATTCTAATCCGTGGGTCCCAATGTGACGTTCCTCAGACGATCTTCTTGGTCCGATCTTGGCATTGAAATCTCCAATGATAACCTTGAAGAATGTATGATCTTCTCTGTAGAGCATCTCTAAGTGCGTGTAGAACTCTTCAACTTCTTTTTCGTCATAGTTTGATGTTGGCGCGTAAGCAACGAAGATTGTCAAAGCCGGTAATGATCCACATCTTTTTAATCGTAAAGGTCCGATTTGAGTTGTAAGTTGCAGTGTCATAGACGGCGTTGATTGCGTGGCATCGTCTCGTCTCGGCCAGGCCGATGATGTCGTATTTTACCATTTTTGCTTGCCTGAGCAAGTCTTCTATCGAGGACTCGGATGCAAGTGTACCTGCGTTATAGGTACAGATCGTCACCATAATTCTTTGTTCTAGGTAGCGAGCCCAAAGTAATCCGTTCCGTTCAAGAGTCACTGAAGTTTCTGAAGAACTGCTCAGGAATCTGGAAAATTTTGGAGTTCACTCTGAAAACTTCGCTTTTTCCGCCACTCTGCATAAAAAATCACCTTAAGAAACTCCAAGAAACTGTCAACTTTTTTCTACTTACTGCCTATTACAATTTTTCACGGCAGGTTATTATGCGTGACTGACCCACAATGATACTGGATATTTGCAAAACTCCGGACCGCAGGTGTTTGCGTTGGGAAACGAACGCGCTATTACCCTTTCCGGTGGCTAAAACGTTTACCACCACACTATGCATGTCATTCGTTCCGTCTGGCTCTTAGCTAGTTCTATCGATCAGTGCCATCAGCAATCACCCGTGAACGGAACTAATCTGGGGAGCCAAAATCCGCAACGAACCCAGTTAAGCTGAGGCTGCAGTCTAAACCATAGTGTTAACTTCTTTTTATTTACTGCCTAATACAACTTTCCACCGTTTCCCACCGCAAGGGGCTCGTGTGGCGCAGTGATTGGAGGAGGCACTACGACAAACACGTGGAGTCGATCTCAGCGTCCATGGCTCACCAAGTATCCATACCTCTGGGATGGGCAAATTGTTACCAGATTTCTCTGGAAAGATAGCAGCACTGGCTCGATATATCGGTAGGCCATCGCGAGTTATTTTAAAAGCCAAATATGCATTCAATCACCGCCAACGATAGTTAATGAAGCCGAATTCATGATGCATCCCACAGGGATTGATCAAAGCCGAGAGCCTTATCCTTTTCTTGCCTCCACCGTATACACCTGCCGTCCGGGGTCTTGCAAATATCTCAGCATTATTGTGATTGGGCCACACACAATAATTTGCCGTAAAAAATTGTAATAGGCAGTAAATAAAAAAAGTTAACATTGTGATTTAGACTACAACCTCAGCCTAACTGGGTTCGTCGCTGACTTGGGCTCACCAGATCAATCACGTCGGTGAATGACTGCTGACGACCTGTTTAATAGAACTAGCTAAGAGCCAGGCGGAACGAATGACCTGCATAGTGTAGTGGTAAACGTGTTAGCCACCGGAAAGGGTAATAGCGGGTTCTTTCTCCGCCGCAAACACCTGCGGTTCGGAGTTTTTCAAATATCTTAAAACCCGAATAATCTTTTGAATACGTTGAAGAATTTGCACCATTCAACAATTTACATTGACAGTTAATGCAGGATTCTTGCAAATGTGATCTAATGTCTATATCCCTTGTTGTATTAAATATTGCTTTCGAAATTGAAAACACGAAGAATCTTAAGGCATTTGAACACGTAGTTCGTCTTCGTATGTCAGTTTCTGCGAAAACCCGACTCGAATATGTCGCGTATTCCAGATATCAAAGAACACTGGAAATCATCGATTAGTCAACATCGACTCTTATTTTTCACTATAGTGAGTTTTTAGCCGTATTACCGAACGTCATATTACCACTAATAACACGGTGGTCACTAGTCGGCACTACTTCCCCACCACTTCCGATTTCTTTCAGTTTCATAGCACCGGAAGTATTCACACAGCGAACGTCGGCCCGGTGCATTATAGACGGAGTACTCAGCGACTATATAAATATATATATATATATATATATGCATGTGTATATATACGTATACATATGCATATGTATACATAAAGCATATATATCGCATTAGCGTCGACTCGTGAATATTTAGAGTCATATTGACTTCTATACCTGTAAATGAGACAAATACAATTAAAGATTGATCGCTGTCTAATCAGTAGTTAATTAACTCAATATCCATTGCCGATTTTCACGTATTTGAGTAGTGTGATGTAGAGCTGACGGCTAGATACCGATCCTCTGCTGACTCCTAGCTCATCAGGTCTTTTTTGTTAGAGAAAAGAAAATTGTTCATTGTTTTAAAAGTTTATAAGGGATACTGTAGCAGATTTAACCTCAACATCATCCACTTAGAAAAAAAAAACTAGCACATCTACAAGTTATCAATTAATGGAAAGATACTAATAGCCTCGAACCATTTGATTCTGTCAATCAGTAGTCTCTGAGCGGTTCCCATCCTATTTAAGTTTACTAAAGTGAACTTATTCAACGAAACATCATTGAACAATTTGGAACTGCATTGCTTGTTGCCGCTTAAAGTTACGAATTTCATTCTTATTACTCATATCCGAATATTTACAAGGGGCTCAAAGAAAGATGATGACTCTTAAATGTTAACTGTTGATATGAAGTCAGGCAGTCGCAGTCCTTGTGGATCAGAGGGAGATTTGCCACAATGCGACTTTGATACCAGGACGGTGGTGGATCCTGGTATTCTTTTACTCTTAGCTAGGCTTCCTGATGGAAACGCCAGACTCCTTCTCAGCTTGAAGACCCCGCCGAGGGGATGGAACCCCCGCTGTACATCGCAGCGTGATACCTAGGAATACCTTCCAGTCACGATGATGCGTTAAACCCTTGGGAGGTTTACAATTAAAATTTTAGGTAAGTATAACCTTGGCGAAGCTGTAAATGCCCATCTAAATTGTTGGACACTAAAATAGTTCGACGAGAAATGTTAGATACCTACTATGGGCATTTTTTACCGATTTGAATTTGAATTGATTTGACCGAATGAAATTTACTTACATGGTTAAGCAAGTTAGCGTACTATAAAGGCAGATGTAATCTTGGCCTATTAGATCACAAGGAATCAATCATTTTATAGTGGAATGGCCAATCGTATCGAATGACTTACGCCGAAGAAACCCTCGTTCGAGTGTTTCGACGTGTTGTGAATGAGTCGTGGCTGACGATCCAAACCTCCATGATTGCCCTTGTTATTGTTTCGATCCAGTGAGATACCTGAGTTTTTTCGTCTACATCCTCTTACTATTCTTCCTTTCTAGTTGCCTAATGACATGCATAGTCAATATTTAGAGCTTAGAGAAAGGAAAGATTGCAAATGCACAGATAGTGGGAAACACCAAAATCGGTCGATTTTCTTCTATAATAAAGAAAAAAACAAAAGCAATTCTAACAGTGTTAGTTCATGTATCGTTGTAACCAAGGAAGAAGAGCCGTTAGCGACCTCATGGAATGCTGGGCACACAACGGAAAGATCATCGACTTGATAATCAGACATCTTCAGTCGAAAGGAGAAATTTTGTGAATATGAACTCAGCAGGCAACTTTGGTACGCGACAAGGACAAAAGGAAGCCGCTGGAGTTGGCTTGAATTGCGCAGTCATGAAGCGTGCGTACAAAATATTACAAAATACGAAATATGTGGCACATGAAATGGGCGTGTGTGGCACAGTGGTAGGAGGCGCCCTATAATACACATGGGATCGATTCTAGCATCCTGGTCCACCAAGCCCTCCATTCCTCTGGAGCCGGCAAATTGGCACCGGACCTGTGTGGGAGGATAGCAGCACTGGCTCAAAACTTCGGTTAGCAAACGTAAGTCATTCATTGTAAAGGCCAGATATGCACTCACTCTTCTCTAAGGATACGTAATGCAGCCGAATGCATAGCGCACCACTCAGGGATTGATCAACGCCGAGAGCTCTATCTTTTTAATTAAATACAATAGAAGATAAAGAAACTAAGTGTAAAGCAATGCCAGAAGTGCTCGTAGAAGTGGGAGACACTCAGTCGAAGAATAGTGAAGTTCACTTCGATTCACATGGTCAGTTCTGTGGTGACAACCTTGGAAAGTTCTAGCATGGTTATTTTGAAGCTCCAGTGCAATGAAGTAAAGCGCAGAAGCGTTTGGCGTTGATCAGTCCATTAGAGATGCACCACCCACTCCAGCAATCGTGTAAGCAATCGGATTTGGTCTACGAAATGACTGTATGCGCCTACCGATCTACCATTTCAGTCTTTTTCACCTCTCACACTATACAGCAATTTGTTAACCTCGGAAAGATAAAGTTCTTTATTAACTCGGGACCCAAATTTGAACTAATGGGTATGCACATTTCATGGCATATTCTACCACTGTGCACATGTTTTGAATGAGTTTTAATACATGAAATGAGTGCGAGGAATTTGATTAGTTTGTCTACGAATCACTTTGATATCTTGGAAATCATGGTCCTATCACTGGTAAGCACTGGTCACTGTCTTACTATGTCTTCCTCTGATCTATACGGCTGTTAAAATACACAACTCATCGGACTAAGCATTTTCCGTAGCTGTTCTCAATAAACTTCTAGAACTAGAAAAAACATTTGTAACAACATAGAAGAAGTATTTAGATCGCCCAGATGGTTTTTAGCACACTTTTTTCCGACTGCTTAACTGGTCAGCAGGAAGTAGCCTAGGATTGCGTAATGGCGTTGGCATTGAATACGCTTGAACGGTTTGCTGAAAGCCCACTTTGAACAGGAAAAAGAGCATGACGTATCCTAGCACGGCTAGCGGATACCAATAAGAAAAAGGTAGCCATCGTTATGATTAAAGACCGAATCAACTACTCGGAGAGCCAACACATGATTGTATATCGGTACAAAAATCTCTAAGATGCGTCGGTTTTCGTTTTGCAAGAAGTAGAGGAAAATTCAAATGCACACACCACTGATTCACTGATTCTTACATCCCTCTATAGTGTGATTACTTATTTTTTTAGGCAGTCTATTTTCATCTGCTGTGCTGGTCCTAACACTTCTCCTTTTTACTCCTTTGTCCTTCCTCAACCTCTCATTGCGCCGGGGTTTTCAAATTGGAATCAGACTTGTACGCAAGAATGGAAACACCAACTTGATACATCGGTAGCATTCCACGACTCACTGTATGGGCCAAATATGCATCTATGTTATGCTACTAAGAGAGTCGAATGCACAGGCAATCTCTAAGAGATAGATCGACGCCGAATGCCCCACCATGCTAACTTTATAGGAAAACAGAGAAGACATTGACGAATCGCAGGGCAAAATGTGTAGTTCAATAAGTTTCAATAAACTTAACTAATTTTGCTACAAAGTACATCTTCTTGAACTTTTGAACACAACTTGGAAAGACGAAATTTAGGTGACTTCGTGACCATCGCATGCGTTCTCAAGAATGGATGGACTATACTGTAGCGAGAAAGCATCTAGCTGGGCTAAAATTAAACAGGAAAAGGCCATGGTAGCCGTTTTGGAAGTTCGGACATGAAGCTGAGATTGAATAATCACGAAAATATGCGTAGAAGTATACCATTAACAACTAAAGTACTGCTAAACGATTCACTAAAGTTCCCCATAGTATTCCAGAAAGTCAGCCGTAATATGTAGAAATGCCCTTATCGGGAAAATTATGCACATTCCAACTAAATTTCGCTGTTTAAGAAAGAGAAAAATATTTTAGACTGCGATTTAACACCGGAGACTCCAACTCTTTCAGAAAACGGCTATGGTACCGTTACAGATTTGTGTACAAAGAGTTAAAAAGGAACCAGAAAAGTATGACAAATGATGGGTTGTTGATTCAATGACGTTTAGAAATTGCGACTGTTTGATGGGATAAAAAACTGGAGCAACGGCCAAAACAAACATCATCGCCTGTAAAGGTCTTACAGTCTCCCATTTGATCAGATTTCAAAGAAACTACTGAAATAGGCTAAGGGCTTAAATGCTCAGAAAATGACTTGTATCGAGAATGAAAACTGCCTGTCGCTCAGCTCACGATTACCGAAAGAAGAGATTGGCCATCGATTTGGTCAGACAAACACCAAACTACTGGGCTGACGAAATCTAATTAGATGAGAATCATCCCAGCCTATCGAATACTACTGCGGGTAGAATGACATTCGTTTCAGTTACTTTAAATATATAAAAGAATACTAATTGATTAACCGCAAGCTAAAAGGACGATATTCTCTATCTCTTTCAGTTTTTTTTTTCTTCGATGAAGCAAATGCGAAGACGTAACATCGCAGAAGTTGACTAGTTATACTTTGTTTTTTTGTTCAGTAATCGCGAGGTTGTTATACAGCATACATTTACTTCCATAGAAAAACACACAATACAATACAACACAACAGTAGCTGACGTTTCGGCAGTATCGCCTTCTTCAGAGCCTGGAAGTGTATACTCATGTACAATTTATTAGGTCAAACACTTCAATAACACTTACCAAAAAACGAAAAATTCTATGATAATTACATGATCGACAGCTTCTCGAAAAACACCCCTTTTTTACATGACTTCCAATGAGGAAGGTTAGAACAGCTGATTATAGTCGCACATGGATAATGGCTGCACCACCCAAATCAGAAATTGATCCAAAGATACGGGGGCAGGTCGCGTGTAACCTCTGGGCATTCCTCCCTGCTGTTCATTGTAGAGTTTTTGGAATTTATCCAAAAAGCCTCAAGGAGTTTGCGCGTTGGTGTCTTAGTCTCCTGTGTGAGGATAGTGACTTTAACTTCAAAATCGTTTCTGCTATGTATAACAACCTCGCGATTGCTGAACAAGAAAACAAAGTATTCATACTCCAATGCCGAGGTTAATAGAAAGTCGATCCTTGGAACTATTGACTGGTTATATTCGCCCACTCAGCTGTCTATTTAACGACTTCATCTCCTCACCACCGATTGTGAGGCGGTGTCCATAAATGTGAACTAAGATGTACAGCGGTTGGACGGCTGGTTGCTCATTCCATCAGCAAGACGTTTTCCCAAAGATGACACCGAATTTGATAAATTCTCCTAGGAGACACCACAATCTAATGTGCTAGAAATAGCCTTCGTTCCAAAATAAATCCAACCCAGCTGTGCATGGTGGCGCATCTGCTTAGTTAGACTGTGCCGAGGACCTGGAAGAACTTCGAGACGGCAATCTTGGGATTTCATGGGAAGGAATTTTTCCCTAATAAGAACAATACCGAGGGCAGATTGTGCTAGAGACCAGAAATGTCTTGTTGATTAACCGATTAATTAACTAAATACGTTAACAACTTTGTTCTTATCGGACGTTCTTGCTTATCCCTTAGAAGAGTGTATCATGTCCAGTTGATACAGAAAAAGATTAAATATTAGGAAATTAGAAGAACACCTGAAACACAGTACAGCATAGAGGAATCGACAGTACCTTTTGGTAGACCAAATTAAGAGGCAAGGAATACGAGTAAACTTTCAGCATTACAATGTTTTAATAAAATATTAGCAACATCTCAGTAAAGATTTGGCACCAATAGGAGAATTATAAACAAATTTGCTTGAAATATGCTAAAATACCTGTTCTTTGGAGTTTCGTTTGAAGCGCTGAAAGTGAGCTCGATCTGGTTCGCATTGGCTCTATCTGAATTCGAATGAATGCCGTAGCAAAAACGTCGTGTTTGGTGGTGGGCGGTGCCGGTTGCATGATCGTCGCGAACCCGCGCTATTTATAGCGCGTGTCAAGTGTGTGTGTCCTAAATACACATGTTGTGACGTCGCAGTCCAACGAATTTGCAGTTAGAAAGCAGAAACAGTGCTATGTATAACTTTATATTTACATACAGCTACTTTTTCATAAGGGGATATTATGTGAAATACGACCACAATGATTCTGAGATATTTGTAAAACTCAGACTAAGACCAGATCCGACTACAGCCTCAGTTTAACTAGGTTAGGTGCCAATTCGTGTTCTCTAGAATATCTCCGCTAATAGGTGATTGCTGACACCGATATGGGAAAAAACTGGCAGAAAACAATACTGTTGTGCTGTTACCATGTATTATTATCATTCGTAAATTGTTAGTTAGTAACACGGCTTATTTGCTCCTACCTTAGACGGAAGCAGCTGTTCCATTGAGAGTATCATTGACGATCCTGACCGAGCAGTACCAATTCTGTCCACCTAAAATCTGACTAATCTTTGTGAAATCTTGGTAGGTGCTATCGTAGTAGGTATGGAGCTTCCTTTCAGCACATTCGCAACAATGTTTTCAAAAACGCTATCTGGGTAAACCTATTCTTCCCTTGGTGACGTATGTACTGCACTGAACTCGATTCACATTGTCCAAAATGCTATAACCCATTCTCTATCTTGTCAAGAAAAGCTTTTCAGCACTCTTTTCACCAGAGACTCTCCCTGTACAATAGATGGGAAAGCGCTGTAGGGCTAATGGAATCCTCTGAATGAAACCTTTTGAATAACGGTTTTCTTCTCCATATTCTAAGGGATAAGAAGAAGTTTATTTATATCGTCACAGGAAAAACACACTCGGTAGACTTACTATCAATTCAGTACAAAAGGCATTGCAATGGAAGGTTATGTTGCAAAAGAAGCACCCAGAAATGGAATGAATTGCGGTTGGTGCATAGCTCATCAAAGTGTCGTTCTAACAACTACGTTAGAAAGTTGTTAAGAAGCACTTCAGCGTCAGAAATCCCCTCAAAATGCTGTGCAAGAAAATTCGTGCCAAAAGCATTGTAATGTTATTGGATAAAGTATATACCTTTGTATGACCTTTTCACTACAAGTAATAAGCTAGCAAGCATAGGAAAACGAATGCGCGTTAAGCTTCTGCCTCACCCTTGAGCAGCTCAGCCTTATTAAGTCAGAGTTTCTTTTTCACTTGTAGTCAGCGTCTATCCAGTATTTAAAAATTCCCTTTATAGAATGGTCTAACAACTACGTTAGAAAGTTGTTAAGAAGCACTTCAGCGTCAGAAATCCCCTCAAAATGCTGTGCAAGAAAATTCGTGCCAAAAGCATTGTAATGTTATTGGATAAAGTATATACCTTTGTATGACCTTTTCACTACAAGTAATAAGCTAGCAAGCATAGGAAAACGAATGCGCGTTAAGCTTCTGCCTCACCCTTGAGCAGCTCAGCCTTATTAAGTCAGAGTTTCCCTTTATAGAATGAGCGAACGTAGACTAACAATCGTTCGCTGATATTAATAAGGTTCTTTTCCGTAAAGTTTTTCATCAATTATGCGCAATTTTTAATAACCATCAAAGCGAGCCCATTCCGCCTTCTATTCTTTGATGATGTGTAATATCGAAGATAATCGCATTGTGATTTATCGACTCATCTTAGCTGATGGATATTTCTGGGTGCTGAACTGTGATCTACGACGGGGTTCATCTCTCACAATGTGAACCTGCTGTGGATCGAGGAAGACGAAAGTCATCATGCTTTCAGTGTGATGCTCTTCACATCCAACGAACGGACGCGATTAAGTCAGTCGTTGTTCGGAAAGAGACAAAGGAGAAGTTTACTGACGATTAATTAACAGAGTTGGAATATTTCAAAAACCAACTTTCCTTTATTCTCCGCATGTCTGATCAATATGCATTCTTTCATTCATAAGCTAACACAAGGTTGAAAAAAGGCCTACTCGGCCAACGTTTCGACGTCGTCGTCTTTCGCAGAGCCAATTGCGAAGGACAAAGTTGAATTACCAGCAAACATAGATATACCGCATCATCCATCGCTTTTATCACTAGTCGTACCGCTAATTGTAGCGGTGATTTGCGCTGGCATTGGTAAGTCTTCTATTTCCCCATGTCGCGGTCAAGCGTAGCCCAGAGAGTTCTGCTCGTTCTAGGAGCTCATTGATCATCATACCTTTTTCCTAGAATTTTCGTGAAGAACTCTGATCATCGGGTAGATGGTCTTCTCGCAGTACGTCTGAAATCCCGAGGAATCCAGTCGATAACAGCTCTTGTCCATTGGTTGTCGCTCATATGCATTACGTGAGCGTCCCATCTGATCTTCGACAATTCGGCGTGCACAACACTGCCCCTGATTTTTGGTCGTTGACGTAGGTCGAAGTAGCGGATCCCCTAACTCACTCGCGTGTCGTAGTCCTAACACCATAACAGTGAGGAAGATAAGAAAAAGGAGGGAATGCAAGCCGGATGCGAACCCACTTGCGAACTTCCAAAGATGACAAATCAGGACTACAAATCGAATGTAAGACGAGCTAGAATTCCAAAGTCATGTGTAGATGGGCCATCTTAGTATGTAATTAAATACTCTCCGTCAATCTTTTCATAAAACTGTACCTGTTTATCGTTAAAGTCGTTAGCTATTCACTAACGAACGATGCTGAAGTATAAGTAAGTAATGGTTCGTTTCTACAATCTATTTTGCAGGAAACACTCGACTACTACATTAAATATACACGAATTTCAGTGATTCAGGCTCAAATACCCAGTATTATTCTGCAGCTGCTTCCTACTCAAGGGACAGGAATTTTAGTCGTCGTGACCCACATATGACTCATCACAACAGCGAGTGGAAATAATAATTAAGCGTCACATCATTTGCCGGCTACACAAAATTAGGCATTGCTGCCACTGCTAGTATACCTATTGATCATCTTGATCACTGATTAATTGGTCGATCTATGCCGAGCTTAACAAAAATTTTTTTGAGCACTGCTACTTTATTTCTCACCTCCACTTAAACTGCACTACAAACGACTGTAAATTGAACAAATAAAAACAACCAAACAAAAAAAACGGCTTTAGAGTGGCAAAAAGATATGGATAGGTTTCAAAATGAATATGGAGGCGCCCTGCAACACACAAGTGGAATAGATCCCCTTGCCCATGGGCCACCAAGACTTCCATCCCTGCGGGGTCGGCAAATTGGTACCAGACTTGTCTGGAAGGATAGCAGTACTGGCTCGATACATCGGCCGGCCACCGCGAGTCATTGTAAAGGTCAGATATGTATTCAATCACTTCCAAACGATCCTTAGTGGAGTCGAATGCGTGGCGCATCCCCAAAGGATTGATCGACGCCGAAAGCTCTATCCTTTATACCATAAGACTAGACTGAAATTATCAATTGTATCGTTATTTTTCAGAATTGTGTTATAAGGGAATGTTTGGCATGAGAAATAAAAAACGACAATCGATAAAAAGGCTTGGTTGAAGGTCGATGTCGGCAAGCTCCCGAACAACTTTAACTGGAACATTCATGTAGAATTGGTGTCGAATAGATTTATTTGGTGAGGGACGGGATATCAGAAGAAAAGCACACACATCTTCATATGCCCGACAGTGGTTGAAGAAATGAATCATTAGAAAAGTCTGACATCTAACAAAATGATAATAATGCTATAAATAAAACTAGAACTTCCTAAACATCCACTTCTTAAACAAACATTGTAAAAGCGATGCGTATCGTTGGACATCTCGTCCCAAACTTTTTCAATTGACACAATTTATGTGATATAACCACAATGATGATAAGTGTTTGCAAAACTCCGGACCGTAAATGTCTGGGGCTGACGCGTTCGCCACCTCACCGTGCGAGTCCTTTGTTTCGCATGTCTCTCAGCTATACACAATTTCTAGTTTCTTAGAAAGTTGGGTATATCTAAGAGATTTATTTGTACCAGGTTTCACTAACCCGTTGTGGTATCATAATCTTTTGAGTCATAAAAACTACAAAACGGAGAACTGTCCGAACAAAATACAATAAGAATGGCTCACGAAGCCAGATGTGGGTGGCTAATGCTCACACATTCGAAACGTCCGAAAACTCGAATATTTGACAAATCGATTAAATAAAACATCAAATATGAAATGGTTTCTCGTACACTTACAAAACACTAGCAAATAATTGGAATGTTACACATCTACATCTTCATAGCACACGTGCTGAACGCTGGATGTTTTCGTCAACGTTTACTATCCCTGAAGTCTTTAATGGCCAATGCTACTGATCATTTACCGATCGAATCCGGTCCATCGACCACAACTGCTTTCTAGAGGTTATTGTTACTTTTCGAACGTGAAGTGAGGAATTAGCTCGCCATCGACGTAGAGATCGTGTACTACACCAATTTTCTTGCGTCCACTGCTCGTCGCTGTGATTTTGCACACAAGACGTCCAACTTCGAAGTGTGTCTCAGTGCCATCGGCTACAAATTCACCCTGGAATTCCAAGAAACATCAGTGATTCGGTTTACATTAAGCGATCACATCCATGAAATTTGTAATAAACATTGTAATTTGTAATAAACATAAAAATTATGTGTGGTATTGGAGATGCCACTTCGTACTACAATAATGGATGATAAAGGTAAGCACAATGGTAGCGATCGCGTTCATTACGCAGATGGGTCGAATTACACATGTACTAGTTCGACCCCACCTTAGGCTAATCAAGTCTGTCAGACTTTTGGACTCTGTCGGAAAACTATTATCTGAATTGGCTGAGAAAAGCTCACACCTCAAATAATCTGGTATTTTCCTACATGGCTATTTCATAATTCCGGGGAGATTCAATAAAAATATCCTTAACTAGCAGAGGAATCGATACAGAAGAAAATAAATCGAAGACCTTCGTGAATGAAGGATGTGAGGAAACAAATCGAATGCAACAAGTACAGGAATTCGCACACTGTGATACATTTGATGTGGATCAGGTAATAAACAGAATAGTAAAAATGACTGAAAAAGTTTTCTGTTCATAGGTTTACCTACTCCGTACCCACAGCCTCTTGCACGTCAGTAGGGCCAAAATCATACATTCATACGAATAAGAGATGCACAAGAGGAAGTTCTTCGTATCCTGGAACACATCTGCATCGGGTGACCCTGATAAGCTACCCGTGGGTATATCTAGCGCCCTATGAAAGAGGGCAATCGATCAACCGTAGCTAATCTTAAAACGGTTTCCGTTCAGTTACTGGCGCCTATCTAGCTTTGAGATGTGCGACAAGGACGAATGTAGAAGTTGCTAGTGTCTGGTCGAGTCATTTGGTGACAAACGGACTCGTAGATGACACAGTTTATTCAAATTGTTAACTGAACGCACTCTCCCTCAGCCAAGTTACTATTCTGAAGTGCTAAGCGAAGTAGTTGGAAAAAACACGAATTAAAATAAACATAGAAAAAATAATGTATGACTTTTTTATCTACCGCACATTTTTTATGACAGGCAAGTCTGTGAAATAGAACCACAAAACAGCACCCAAAGGGTAATCGTTGCTCCGAATCTGGTCTGGGTTCTGAGTTTTGCAAATATCTGAGCATCACTATGACCACGAAAAGAATTAAGCGTACTAGAATATGCGCAATAAAATATATACGTATCGAACAGCAAGCAACAGCGATCAATACGGCTGTTTTTACATCGCTGTCATAGGGATATGCGTTCGAAGTCAAGTGAACTAGAAACTTACAGCTGTGTCAATCTTCATTCCATTCACCCACACCTCCATCGTCTCCTTATCTGTAATTAAAGTCAAACCGTCTCAACGATGATTTAGGTTTAGACCGATGAAAAAAACTGGCTTGAACTGAAGCTAGTTGTTTCTTAACTTCAGAATAAAAGGTATTTTCTAGAGGTGGGTTGACAGTATAACACATATTCGACGATGGCCAATATTTCGGCTGTTTCCTCCCACTTGGTAGCCGTTTTTTTTTTTTGTGTGTGGAACTTACTTGATTAGTAAGGCAAACGACATTCAAAAACTGCTTATGAGATGAAGAGCGTTCGAAGAAAGAATAAATAAGCCGTTTGTTTTTCATGGAAAGCGCACAAATTGTGATTTTACAATAATTTTTGCGAACCTGCTTGCTAATTCGGGACACTACAGCCTCGAAGTCTACGCACTTTTGTCAGACGACAATGAAAGACTATCACTTCTTTAACCGGAAACGTTTGATAACTTGCACTATAATATCGGAATCACCCTCCTCCACCTCTACTCCCTTAACTCTGACAAGTAAAGTGTTAGGTACTTAAGAACGCGTCTAGCGTTCAGGGAGGCTGTTCACTTAACACATGCTCACTGTTTGATTTAAAGTTCCGCGTAAACAATATTCTCCATCCTTCCAATGTACTCAAATTACTATCAAACTTGTCTGGGAGGATAAAAACAATCACTTGATACATTGGAGTGCTCCTGCAAGTTATTCTATAGGCCAAATATGTATTCATTCACATCTACGATGCTATGAATGGAATCGAATACATGCCACTTGGATATTTCTAGTCTGGCGATAGCTTTTAACTTCTTCAACTCAAATATTTCATGAAAACGAAAACTTTACAATAGTAACAGACCAGATGAACAACACAACTTCTCACCTAACACGATCCTCGTCTCCTCGCCGCTGATTATCGTCTCCCAACACAGTAACTTCTTGCACTGCTCTTCTCGGAATTTCTCGTAGTTCTTTCCATTCACCTAAAACTTTGTCCCTTGCGAAAAAATATTTCTAATCATATTTATTTCTTTCCGTCTAATTTTTTTTCGCTGTAGCTTTAACTGGAATTTTAACTATAGCTACAACTACAACTATAGTTGTAACTACGACCTTCATCTGCAAGAACTCTAAGATAATCAGCAGAATCCGAATTCGAAATATTCTATCAAAAAGTCGATATTCCTTAGAAAACACGATTTCTCCTCTTCGGTAAAAACATTGATACATAAGGTTTTAATCAATCATGCGTTAAAACATTGAACTGCTGTTGTAATCACAATGTTAACTCATTCTACTTCTGTTTAGCGAACACGAGGTGTTATTTTATTTCTTTATTTACGTAGAAGCTGACGTTTCGGCGGATTTCGCCTTCCTCAGAGCCTGGAAAGGTCACGTTAACTACATGGCCAAACACCTCTATAACCAAACAGAAAAAAATGCTGGACTAAAATTACCAATCTTGGTTCATTACCTCTTCTCTCACCCCTCTCACACTAAAAGGACGCTTGTAAGAAACATGTTTCGAACAGCAACCAACGTGTGCACGGGAAAAGAACAGAGAGAGGAGTCACGAAACTTGGCACGGCAAATAGCCATTTCTAATGGTTACGAAACTGTAGCTCGGGATAGGTACAGGGGAAACGCTAGGCCTCCAAACGACAACTCTAGTGATAAAGAGGTTCCGTTTTTCCTACCCTTTATTTCAAATGAAGTAAGTGCAGCTATAAAACGCTGTTTAAGAATGGTTGGTCTAGAGAACCCGGTAACGATAGTTGAAGTGCCACCGAGTAATCTAAAACGCACATTACGTTTCCATGTGAACACTGCGCGGTTGGTCTCCACATAACACATTAAGTGAAAGGCTCATAGAAAGCGGTGAGTATGCAAAGACTCTGTGTTCAATGTGATTGAAATTTTGGTTTAGCATTTTCTCTGTTTGGTTATGGAGGTGTTTGCCCATGTAGATTGCAGTCAACGTGACCTTTCCAGGCTCTGAGGAAGGCGAAATCCGCCGAAACGTCAACTTGTACGTAAATAAAGAAATAAAAATAACACCTCGTGTTCGCTAAACAGAAGTAGAAAGAATTATTCCATCAATGCCGAGGTTAATAGAAAGTTGGGCGTGGGAGTTACAATGCTAACTTCTAATTGATTGCCCAGTAGAATTTTTTTATGGCAGGGTTTTACGTGTGATACAACCACAATGATGATGAGATATTTGCAAAACTCCGGGCCGCAACTGTCTGCCGTAGGAAAGGAACTTTCACAGTCGTTTACTCAGTTCTAACCTTTTACTGTTACAAGTAGCTATAACTTTTTCCAAACAGTTGTTTGGTTTACAAGAGTGTTTCTTTTCCGATATATAATTTTAATTGATTGAAACGTTTTTAATTTACGCAAAGTAATTTCGAAAAGAAGAAGACACTTGAAGAAAAATTGGAGTCTCTGATTTCAAAGTTTACACTCTTTCGTTCCTTTTTTGAAGTTCAACCTCTTTCCTTAGAACATCGACAGCAAAAGGAATTTCAATTGGTGCCACAAATTCTCCTTCCTCTTGCCCTATTTGTTTTCTCACTGCAAAAAATCTCAGAAATATCCAATGCGGCGAAATAATCCAAATTGATCTATCCCTAATCAACACAAATGCTACGACTGCATTAATCCTTTCATCTCAAACATTCCAATCCACGGATTGTCTCCGTGTCGGCGAGAAAACGAAAAAACTTTTTTGCATTGCCAACTTTTCACTGACCTCGAGAGAATATTCGTAGGCGAAAGTGCCGAGGGCTTGTACGTTAATGGTGCATTTCATGTTGCCCAGTTGAAAGCTCTCGCTACCAACTAATTTGAACATCCAGTCACGTCGGAGAATCTCCTAAACACTTTCTGTAGTAAGCATAACGAAAACGCGTCGTTCCCTATTCTCTTCCTCATCTACAGTAGGCTCCACATTTTACATATTGTATTCGATTTGCATTGAATACAATGCGTCTATTACCTAAATCACAGCCGTTTCCGACTTCCTAGTAAAATATCTCAACCAATTTTGAATTCTGTTAAATGAAATAAAGGCAGTTCTTTATCTATTCTTCTTTACTTTATTTGTTCTGTCTTCACTTCTACTGCATGGATCACAGTACTTCTCGCATTCGATTCGTTTCCTCGCATCAGTTGTCCACGAAGATCTCCCAACTTTCACGTGTGGCTTTGGTTGCCGCTTGAGGATTTCTATTTTATCTTGAATGTTGTAGAATGATGGTCGAGCAATTCTCCCTGGAGTCCTGAGATAGCCGGGTTGGAGCGTTACCAGTTGGATCGTAGAGAGTGATTTTTTTTTCTCAGATAAGTGCGGTAGCAATTTCTTAACACCGATCTGATGAGAGGCTTGGTTGGCCTGGAGCGGAATCGAACTAGCATCATGCTTGTGATGACGAACGTCACTACCACTACTTTTACTCCAATAAAGCTTTTAGAAACTATAAACCTTTACCTACGAGATGAGAGTTTTATTATGCTACCACAGTTTAATTATGTGATTAACCATTAAAAAAATTGTTATCAATGGTATATCTGACATATAGAACAGGGTATTTCTACTTTTCGATTGCTTTCCATCGAACCCAGAAACTAGTCACTACCACTATTATTATTGCTATTATTTAGATATAGACTAGAATGGTCACCAACAAAAAGATTTGGGTGGGAAATCTCGAGAACAACCTCGTCGTTCGGTTAATGGCGAGCATAACGGGGAATTCCCTAAGTTTTTATGCTGTTACTGGAGAATCGTTAACAGCTATAATGTCGACAAAAGTATAGAAGGTGAAGTGCTTGGCGTTCACCTAGCCGATCGGATAGCCTAACCGTGAGGGATATATTAGGAGCCACCAACTCCATTTCGCATCCTAGAAGTGAATGAATTCATATTTTTCCCATGAAATACCTAGTGGTGTCATCCGACGAATAAAATCAGTCTCATTACGTTCCTAAAAGAATACTGATAGTAATTTTCTGATCGCGGTAGGATGGTGCGTTGGGTTAGCTCAGGTTGCCGGATTGAAACATGCTCTGTGTATTGCAAAACCCCTTTAACAACTGCGCTACCCTCGCTATCAAAACTTTGATAGAGTACTCGAGTTACATTATGTTATATATGTGTTTTTTCGATTTATTCTTTGCAAGGGTTCCCATGGTAAATTCGTTGTTGTTGCCACTTTGTTGAATTCGGAACCAAATTGTGTTGGCATGCATTCATTCATTGTTCCCTCTGAAATGGCAAGGCGAGAAAACTTCAATATATTCGCTGCCTTGCATCCGTTGTAAATACTTCGAAGAAGTGTAGGACTTCGAAGAGTGGGTCCTGTCGCCACTTGGAAGACTTTCCTCGGAAAATCAGGAAATAGTCATGCTACGGCATTCTATCGCCTTCATCAAAGGCACTCACCAGCGTTTCTCGATCAAGGGTAGCTCTTCCTATACAATTCCTGGAAAAATTTCCTGACTCCAGAATAATGAGGAGCTCCGTTGGAACAAAACTAGTTCGGATCAGCGATCATAATTGAATAGCATGGGATCTCCACTTATTACGGTATCCATACCATTTGCATTTCACACTCTTCACAAATGTAGTTGTTGCTTATTTTCGCTTTTCTCGCAGACCTTAATTAAGAATATTACGGGTCTAATAGCTTGTAGCGCATAGTTAGAGGTGTCCTGCGCGACGTACTGGATCGGTCATTGGTTCGATTGCGTGCTTCAGGACACTTTAGGAGAACAAAAATGCTGACTTGATATTTAGGTATGCCACCGCAAGTCAATGTGTAAGCCAGATGTATATTCAATCTACGGTGTTTAAAGAAGTTGAATAAATGGAGGATCTCTCAAAGATTGACCAACGCCGAACGATTTATCGTTTATCCTTCCTTATGAGAATTGGCCTATTGCGTCTTCCTCGATTTGTCTGTTGACTAACCATAGAGATAGACCCTGCTTTATTAGAAGAATCGTACTTGCCAAAGAGTAAATTTTTCTTTCTATCAAAGAGAGCGCGTAACCGTAGAGAGGACTTAGGATGGCTCTAGGGCGGTAATATCAGGATTTTAGGTGAAGCCACACGCTACCAGAAATCCAGCTAATTCAGAATGCGATAGGTTGAATAAGCTTAAGTTAAAATGTGAGCCCACACGTTAAGCTGATCAAGTCCATAGATGGTAGCTGTGGGGTAAAGAGACGAATGGAGGAAATGCTACGGCTCCCTTGTCAGGTTCGGACGGATGAACTAATCATCTAGGAATGCTTTATTGTGAAGCCTTCTGAAACAGTCCATAGCAAAGTCTTTTTTTCTGGATTATTGATTGATTTCGATTCAAATACACTTATTGGCAAAGTGAATTTTTCGCCAACAAATATTTGATCATAAATCGTCTACAACACAAAAGAAAACAACGCATTTGTTGTCCAATTTCGAGGCTAATAGGGGGTCGATCCTGGAAATCATGAATCATCAATTTGACCTCATTATCATTTTCTCGTTGAGCGTGTGGCGCAATAGTCGGGAGAGCCCTGCGACACACACGTAGGACCGATCCCCGTGCCCGTGGCTCACCAAACCTTCTATCCTTCCGGGTAGCTAACTCGGTACCAGACTTCTCTGGGAGGATAGATACACTGGCTCGATACATCAGTAGGCCACGACGAGTCATTTGCAAAGGCCACATATCAATCACCTTTGACGATACATAATGAAGTCGAATGCATGGCGCATCTCTCAGGGATTGATCAACGCCGACAGCTTTATCGTTTTATCCTTTATCATTTTTTTTTGTTTTGCATAGTTCCAAAATAACGTAGTGAGCGCTGAAATTTGCTCACGAACCTTTCCATCTATACGAATAATTCGTTTGCCTGTGGTGGTCCCATGTTCGAATTCTATTCGATGAACCTGTAAAATTAATTTATGTTATCGTCGAGCGATGGACAAGAGCTGTTCGATAAGGAAAGATTGAGGAAGCGATACGAAACCTCCTGGTAGAAAATCAGTCGCTAAGAAGACCTCGTTGGAATTTCTTCTTACCTTATTTTGAAGTGGAACGCTCCATTTTGCCACGATATCGCTATCTACCATTACTTTCTGACTGCTTTATTGTTTTCTGCTCAAGACAAACAAATAAACATAAACGTACAGCCGAATTTAGTAACAGTAATGAGTAGTAGGGACGCATGTGGCGCACTGGTTAGAGGCGCCGCTGTGACACACACGTGGAATCGATATCCGCGCCCATGGCTCTCCAGCCTTCCAATCCTCCGAGCTCGGCAAATTGGTATTAGACTTGTTTGGGAGGATAGCAGCACTGGCTCGATACATCGGTGGACCACCGCGAGTCATTGTAAAGGCCATATATTCATTCATTCACCTCCAACGATACTTAGTGAAGTCAAATGCATGGCGCATCCCTCAAGGATTGATCATCGCCGAGAGCTTTTTTAGCTTTTTAATGAATGAGTGACCCAGAAAGTGATTTTACTGAGAACAACTTAGAAGAATTTGACGTCATAGAATGCATTTCGTTAGAATTTCCAATAACCGAGCTTTTCCTGTGGAAAAATAAAGATCTCAAAGAGGCGTTCGAACGAATCCTAATTGTTTTCATGTTCGAAAAAGCAAAACTATCATTGTTCAAAGTGAAATTTTTCCTTACTATGGTCTTCTTTCCGCTATAGCCCCGTTAACTATCGGGTAGCTCGAGCAGATAGCCCTAAAGCCTCAATTCTGCTTTGGTGCTTCATATTCGTCTAATCTGCTCGTCTTAGATTATCGAATAGAATCGATTTTCACTTATCTACTTGAATACTACTTGAATACTTGGATGGCACCTCTTCACTAGTACTGGCAGCCTCAGCAAATCTTCTATTCTTTTCATTCTCCTGCAATCGTAGTCCATCGTGGCCAACTGCACCAAAGCATGGAGTGACGTCCTCAAAAAACATTGATAATCCTTACCCTATCTCACCTTGACCACGATAATTTTTCTCACCGATTCAGCCAAGCGCAATAAGTAAAGAAGATAAAGCTCTCAGCGTTGGTCAATTCCTGAGGGATGCGCAATGCATTCGACTTCATCGAGCATCGTTTGGAGGTGATTGAATGCATATTTCGCTTTTACAAAAACTCGCGGTGGCCCACCGATGTATCGAGCCAGTGCTGCTATCCTACCGGGCAAGTATGGTACCAGTTTACCGACCCCGGATGGATGGAAGGCTTGGTGGGCCCATGGACGCGGGGATCGATTCCACGTGTGTGTGCTGCAAGGCGCCTACGACCACTGCGCCCTCCGACCTCCAACCGCAAGAAGTATACTTAATGTAATTTTCAGTGATCTACGTCTAAGCTAGGATTGGACCAAAAATGGTTTGTACCGATTTTTTTCCTACTCGTACTTATTCGATTGGACTAGATTCAATGTAACAGCGGAAGCTTCAGTGGCATGAAGTGGAATCTGAGATTTAAGGTGGTATACAAGATGAATACAAAGGTATGAAATTCAATTTAGAACAAAATATCAAAGTTTCAAAAGAGAAAACAAACAATAATTTTACGAAAAGTTAAAAGATAAAAAAGGAGCAAACTTTGTCTCTTTAGTTACACCCATTATTCTAGTCAATTAGAAGAATATAGGATCAGCTATGGCAGCTTCTTCTCGGAGATGCATCGATCCACGTGTATACGGCCGACAGTGTTGGCTGGCTGGTTATCGGTTGCCACGGAGACTCAACAATTTGTTGACAACATACCTAAAACGTTGTGTTGGTTACGGGATATGTAGAGACTGAAAGTTGTAAAAGGTTTCTCATAAGTGAACTTCATGCCGGCTCAACCACGAATACGACATTCTTTATTTAACTTTTTAGTTAATTAATTTTGCATCGAAGGTCTAGGTCGGGTGTAGCTTCGTGCTTGGAAGCGTCCGTCTATGCGCATGTGCCATTTGGTTCAATCCTGAACCGTGGATTCTCGGAGCCAACCATCCCACCGTGGCCAGCTAACTGGTACCAGACTTCATACTTCCTCTGGGAAGAAAATCAAAACCGTGACTTGACTTGGTACGTGGGTTATCTATATTTTACAAAAAAAAGATATTACTTCTATTTATGCCAGCTAATACAATACCAATTACTGCACGATGTGTTATAGGGAGAAGAACAAGTCATTATCACCAGACACCCAGTCAATCAACAATAGCCCTATATAAAAAGACACTACCGAGTAAGGTTACTTTAATGGTACTTTAATGTATATACCCTCATCGATACACAAACACAAATTTGTTATGAAAGTTTCATCCGGCTGGCGTTCCGACTCCTTGGTTTTATTCAGGGCCTCGTTGATCCTTGTCGATTGTCAACAGCTGTTTTTTTTTCCGATGTGGAGCGTTATGGTCGCATTGAGTCGGATCTTCTGGAATAGGATACCTCTCAAACGGAGTAGCCTCACTCGGGCATTGTTCTTCTTGTACACTACGGTTATTGGTTGACTGTATAGCAGTATTTTTTCTAAGCCTACTTTAATTCGATCGCAGTATGCATAGTCAATTTATATAAGGATGGATAACTGGTAACAACGAATAGCTGTGAACAATCGACCCGAATCAGTCTGGCTCCAAAGAAGGCAAAGTTGTCGAAATGTCAGCCGAATAAAGTTTTTTCTATCAACCTCATACTCACTTATCGATGGAAGAATACTTGTTGAACATCGATAGACATTTGTATCGACGAAATATTCAGTCAATCAATTCTTCAATGCTACGGCATGGCGAATCCGTTAGAGATTAAACAACGCCCAAAATCTCTTTTCCCGGTTTTTCTTTACTTTACATCAGTGCCTTTCCATGTGTTTCCGCGGATTCTCGGACTCCTTTGCTCGATCCGTCATTATGCATCCATCATCCATGAAGATCTTTTTTAGGGCTATGGGTACGGCTGTCACTTGGCTTTGCTTTCTTTACAAATATCGTTTAACGTATATCGAGCAGGCTCCTCCTGGAATCTAGGCGCTCCGAGAAAAAAGGTTAACGTAGATTATCTTCGTCATGTAACCCTTCAGTAGCGATTTTCGAAATTTTCCGTTGCTGTTGCAGATTAGCTCTCAATTTTCTTAAATAAACAAATGAAAACTCATATATTCCTAACTGCTTAACAAAAGCACTGATAATATCTCCACTTTTTCGAATGATTTAATCGCCACGCAAAAAATTGATTACATTCGGAATTCAAACGTTGGAAGCTTCGAATATTCGAGTTGTCGACCCTCGAAAATTTAATACTGGTTCAATTTTCGTTATTTTATACATCCTATCATCACATCCCTATGCGAATCTTAGCACTTCTTGAATTCGATTCGTATTCCTCGTATTCATCGGCCAGCAGAGCTCTTCGAGCATTTCGGGTGTTGTTTCGGTTAGCGCTTGGGGATTTCGTCTTCATTATGAATATTGTAGGAGATTAGCTGAGTCGATTTTCCTTGCTTCAGCCAAATCTTCAGGATAGCCGAGCTAAGGCGTTCCCACGTGGATGAAGAGAGGGCGTTGACTAGGAGGTCCAAGCAGCGCTTTGCTCCCTGGCGGACTGCATCCTTAACCAGTGCGTCAGCCCCATCCGCTCAGAGTATCCAGTTATGATGATCAAACGACAGAAATGTCTTTGATCGGATAATAGCTTGTAATTTCCAAACACGATCTCCATACTTGAAAATTTCGTGGTGTTCATAATTTCTCAGCAACAAATCACTGAGCTATTCATCTTTTTGAAGGTATCCCATGCTTCTGTAGGCTATAAAATCATTAGCCTCCACTTAAAAAAGAAATCTGCCCGATTCCTTTCCACTTCTGCCAGCTGTTTTGTGAAGAGAAGCGGCGTGGAAATCAAGTTCAACAAACGGCAGTCGTTTGTTTTATCGGTATTTCATTAGCTGGGCACATATGTCTCATTGTCCCGACATCTTCTCTGTTTAGTTTAAAGTACTGACAATCTCGTCCACAGTTTAAACCTAGTTGAAAAAGTGCATGTACTATTCCCGCTTGAAGTTTTCTCATCTGCCACTGAGAAAAAAAAACAGAGAGAAACCATGATGGCCCCAAGTTGATTGATAATATCCTGGAAGATGTCGTGATGGTCCTATGTAGATTAATATTACCCTGAGAGATATAACGATGGTTCCAAGTGGATTGGTAATTTCCTATTTGAAACTATAACTACAGTGAAAAGCAAAGATGGAAAGAACTTAAAAAAGAAACTAGCTAAGAGGAAGGCAAAGCAAGGCCTCACTTGGTGTGCTGGGTACACGTTAACCCCCGGAGTGATAACCGCAGGTTCGAAGCGTTCCAGCCGCGGTTCAGACTTCTGTTCATATCCCACCATCTACGTGCTTAAAAACTACAGTGCTTTCTAATCAACTTCTAAATCTTCCATTCCAATCAATACCGTTCCAAACGAAGATATCTAATCAATCCTCGTCGACTTAATGTGACTATGCAATGCAATTGTGCAGTTTTACGTATTCTGCAGCGTGATCTTTGATTTGGTTACGCGCCAATTTTTCTTTGTTCGGCCCGACTTCCGTCGATGTCATTGTGTTCAAATTTCTCGTGGCATCATGGGTTATGTTTGTCCCTCATGAGCTGACTCCTTCCAGAAGTTTCAGTTTCGCAGTTTTTCAGTTTCCGACGATCGCCGAGGTTTCAGTTTTAAAAGTTGAGTTGAATAACGGAATTGTTGTTAGTTTACAGTTTTCTTAAACAGCAGAAGTACTTCTTTTACTGCCAGAAGTTACGAATGACATACAAGCGTATTTGTGACGCTGTATCGTTCCTTACCATGGGATTTCCTCTTCTTCTCTTACCATTTCGATCTGTAATGATTTCAGCAGTCTTTTATGTAATTATCATTTAATTTGTCATTGTATTCCAGCATTTCTTGTCGTTCAAGCTTCCTTTGTTTGTGCAATCCTGTCCATTGGATGTACTGGTAGCTAGTGCTGGCAAGAGTAAGCTAGTACTATGCGTAGTTAATAGTACTACTAGTACTGTAATCTTGTTTATCGGTGATGCTAGACGTAGTTTTATCTCTTCGGTCAACCAATAAAGCACTAATTCCTTTATTCTTCACTGTTTAAGGTGGTGTTTCTATATGTGGCTGTATATTTTCTGCTTGAGCTCATCAAAGCGGCTATGAATTCACAACTAGGGAGGGCGGATAGCCGGGAGTCCTTGTTTTCACTGACATCTTGTGTTAGCGGTGTTGGATCGTGGCAGGTACTTTTCTTTTTTGACAGACATGCTTCTATATATTACAAGCAATTTTTTTTCTGCCATCATTGATTTTAAATTTTACAAAGTAGAGCACAAAGTTGTTTGGGGCGATCGCAGCACTGGCTTGATACATCGGTGGACCACCGCGAGTCATTGTAAAGGCCATATATTCATTCATTCACCTCCAACGATACTTAGTGAAGTCAAATGCATGGCGCATCCCTGAGGGATTGATCAACGCCGAAAGCTTTATTCACTTTTTTATCTTGGGGGAGACCAACGAGAATTTAAGTTACAACATCGCTGAGGTAATGGATGGATAAATTTGTAATGGTCATTCAAGTTGTATACATATACATATATATGCATGTACTGTACGCGTTGCAAATCGAATTAACGAGTGAATATTTGCCTTGTAGAAAAAAGTCGGTGTATGTTTTTCGTTCAACCCAAACTTCACTGTGCTCTAAATTTTTCTAAACGAAATCCGGAGCCAACTCATGCGCTGAGTTTTCAAAGCTGATTAATGTTTATATAATATGTCATTTAACGTTTTAGCCAGGTGATCGAGCTCGTGTTGACCATCGCAGTGGAACTGTCGCCTACGTGGGTCCGGTTAGGTTCGCACCGGGAGAATGGATTGGACTCATTTTGGATGAGCCTTTGGGTAAAAATGATGGTTCCGTTCAAGGGCATCGATACTTCTGTGTAAGTTATGACTAGAATTTACGCGAATCTTAAACAGGTAAAGCCCATTGCTGGTTGGCTCTTGCCCTAAGATTTTCCTTCTATTTTAAATCTCCGTAAAGGCCAAATTCATAAAAAGTTGTAAAGGAAACAGTATAAAACCGCAATGGTGCTGAGGTATTTGCAGAACTCTGAGTGTCTTCGGTGGGAATCGAGCACGTTATTATTCTTTCCACGATCTAACGCGTTCACCATCACACCTGGCGAGTCCTTCGTTTCGCCTTTCTCTGAGCTGGTTTTATATATACCAGTGCCATCAACAATCATCCGTCAACGGGATTGATCCAAAGAGCCCAAATCGGCAGTGAACCCAGTCATAAGAAGGAAATAGAATAGTTGACAATTTTCACGCACCTATGGCAGCAACGAAAGCGAATGATGAAGTGGAGAACATCACAAGGTCATTTCGGATGAGTTGCCATCTCTTTGTCTCAGTTAATGAAGTTGCTATCTATGTACTAGCTAGAAAACTAGCTGACAGAAATGCTAAAGAAAGGCTTCAGTAGTGTAATGTGTGGTGCGCGAGCCCCAGGAAAGGCTAACCGTGGTTCGATCTGGCCCGCATTCCCAGTTTTGCGAATATCTCAGCATCGTTGTGATTGTATTTCACGTTATTCCTTGTTGTAGAAAATAACGTTAACATTGTGAAGTTACTATTGTCAGAGATATGTTTGTTTAATGTTTCAAGGCGCAACTAGAAAACTAGCTGAGAGAAATGCTAAAGAAAGGTTTCAGTAGTGTAATGTGTGGTGCGCGAGCCCCAGGAAAGGCTAACCGTGGTTCGATCTGGCCCGCATTCCCGGTTTTGCGAATATCTCAGCATCGTTGTGATTGCATTTCACATTATTCCTTGTTGTAGAAAATAACGTTAACATTTTGAAGTTACTATTGTCAGAGATATGTTTGTTTAATGTTTAAAGGCGCAACTAGTTTGGGTTGCATTGAAATCAGTGCGACTTCTCTGATGGTGCTTTTGGTCTTAGAGTTTTTCTTAGGTTAGCTGTCCCAAAATTTTCAGTAGTGCTTGTCCGTACCCTGTAATCAATTACATGGTTTTTGTTTTATCCATTTTTTTACTTACTTTCAACTTAATACAACTACCGTGTCTCTTGCCCCATGCCACCTGTCAGTTAGTTAACAGTATTAAATTAAACAGATTCCGATTCATGAGAAGCAGTTGTTGGGTTTTTGAGAAACCATGGTTACACCTAACTATTGATGAGCTATAACAACCACTTCTCGTGTTTTCCTATATCGTTGTTGCTCTGATATTCTTTTATTAATATTCAGATTTCAGTGCAAACCTGAGCACGGTCTATTTTGTAAGTCAAGCAAACTGGAACGAATAGTGTTGTCGCCGACCAGACTGAAAGCCTCCACATTTGGCGGTGGAGAACCAATACGTCCCTATGCTCTTGAGTATGGGTGGGTTTCTTTCTTTTCTTTTTCTGGAGTAATTACAAAATCTGTAACCCATCTGTAGATGTACAAAAACAGAGTAGGTAAGAAAGGTGCATTTTTCTCAAAAATAGTTGCCTCTACTCAAAAATGTTTTCTCTTTTGTATTTCTATCGTTTTTAGGTTTGATATTGGTGATCGTGTTGTAGTATCAGGTGGAAAACATGGCAGTGTGAGGTTCATTGGCGAAACAGAGTTTGCCCAAGGTATTTGGGCTGGTATTGAGCTTGAACAGCCGTTGGGAAAGAATGACGGGAGCATACAGGTTCGCTCATCAGAGTGTTATCCTTGCTCCTTTACGTTTTGCACTTCAGAAGAAAGTGTCCCACAAATTCGACATTCAGGGCAAAAGATACTTCACTTGCAAACCACCTTATGGCGTTTTTGTGCTCGCTTCGAAGGTTACGAAGGCCTCTTCTCAAACTCCCGGCAAAATGACAGTTAGTGAGGTTTTATCTTGTTTAGTAATTTAATTGCTTGTGTGCTTCTTTGCAGGTGGTGCAAACCAAAACGTCCTTGTTACGACAAAACCGAAGTTTGGCTGGAAGCCGAGAATCTTTATCGTCAATAGGACGATCGAGTGTTACATCATCTCGGTTTGGGATGGTGAGAACGCCAGGGTTTAATATACGATCTGAACTCATTCCAGTAGGAACTGCCGGCTTGTAGTTAGGCGGAAGGACTCTTCTCATTTTTAAATCAACTTTTTAGTAATTGATTTTAAGAGCACTGTATCTTGTTTTTCTTCCCAATCGGTAGTATTCTTCTTGTTTTGATGATTAATGAAAGTTATCTTTTTAGCCTAAGAATTATTCTGTGTCCAATACGGGGTATACCGCTAGAATCAAAGCATTGGAGGTATGTAAACTTTCTATTTGTATTTTTTTGTCTTGGTTTTTTATTCTTAATCTTTGGCGAAAAGCTGTGAGTAGCTTGATGGGGTATTCAGATAGAAAGCACTCTTTGGCCTAGGAGACCTCACTGTGTGACCAAAACTTCCCGCTGTACAATTTGGCTGGTCATCCAGGAATAGCTCTTGACCACAACGAACAGAAAATGGGAGCGGAAGTTGCAGTTAACAAATGATTCTGACATTATAGTCCATTTCACTTTCTCTGAAAAAGTCAAGTGTTCCTGTATCTGCTTTGTTTACGTTTATCTTAGATGTTCATAAGTTCGACTTTTAGGAAGCGCTTAGAGAGAAGGAACGCCACTTGGAGCAAGTAATGCGTGAACGTGATATGGAGAGGTCAGAGATTAGCCAGCTATCATATGGAGACCAGGCAGAAAAGGTGGAAACTTGCTTCTTTCGTAATACTGTAGATTGGTCTGTAGTAAGAGTCGGATTCCTTTTCTGTACTCATTTTTATATGGTAGTAGTATGTTTTCAGATAGCAAAGTTGGAATCTGAGAAGAAAGCCATCAAGAATGTTCTCTTAGAAAAGGAAAAAATTTTGGAGGATCTTACGTTTCGGCTAGAAGAAGAAACGATATCGAAAGATTGCAAAATAGAGGAGTTGCAGAAGAAACTTGCTTCGGTATTTTCATTGTACATTTCCTTACTGTGTCTGTGCGCTAATCGTTCTAATAAAGAACGGATTTGTTATTGTAGCTGGAAAATGCGTCCACTACAAAAGGATCGATAGGCGATAAGTTGCCCCAAAGTGAGGAAACTGATAGAAATAGCAGTGATTGGGAAGCAAAATGTTTGGAACTCGAAAAGCAACTCCAAAAGGTGCCGGGTTTATCTTTCAGCTCATGTGCGTCAAATAATTTCTGGTCGAATCTATCCTATTGAATGTTTCTCGAACTATTGTTTTTTGTAATTCTTCTTTTTGTTGGATTTATTCTTCCGACCATCATTTAAAACCGTGATCTCTTTGAATATCCATCATATGCTTCATTCAATATATCACGATAAGGTCTAAAACCTCTAATAGTTCTATTCTACACAGGTTTTTATGGCTCCAATACACGCGCTCCGGGCCCACAAAGCCATCCAATTCTCCCAGGGTTGTCAAATTTCTAGCGGACTTTGTGGGAGGATAGCAGCATTGACTTGATACATCCGTAGGCTACCACAAGTTTTTGTTTAGCCCAGGTGTACATTCAATCGCCTCTGAAGATGTTGGTATGAAGTCGAATACATGGTTCTTGCCTCACGGATTGGTTAACGCTGTGTTTTTCTCTTGGTTCTTTTATATGTGTTGCAATAATTTCCTCTTCATTCTCTTTAGTTGCTGAACCCATACCTTTCTATGTCTTCATTTAGTTAAACTAATAATACCGTCTATGAATATTTTCGATTGTGCAAGCCATTTGACTTAGTCCGTTGAAGGGAAAAGTTTCGAAACCGTTCCATATGTTTTAGAAACTACACGTAAGGAAAACTTATAACCATTGACCCGACAGTGGTAGCCGAATCGATCACTGTTTTGATTATCTCTGTGATATTCTCAGCATCTCACGAGTAAACTCAATATCTGGGCTATCATCATCAATTCCTTTTATTTCGAGAATTTATAAGGTAGGTTGGCCCAAAGGTATATAAGATGGTAGGGAGTAGAACACAGGGCAAAAACGGATAACACGGGTGAATTTATACTGTGAGTTGTTTGACTCTGCTTTCTGGATAGTTCTGCAGCCTTATACGTGTTTCTTGTGCGTTTCATGGACGTAAAAAGTACACAGGAATTATGCAGATGAGTGAGAGCAGCACTTCACGCGTCCATGCTCACGTGGGAACTCGTCGACAAAGTAACGGATCCAGAACTCCGAGCTAGCTTTTTCCACTCAGCCGTCCTCTTCACGATCTGTTACGTAGCAGAGACGTGCTTTGATATTTCAACGACATCTTATGTTTTCCGCACTACGCATAGAACAGTTGAACGATGTGCTCTGAAGTACTATCGGCAGTTGACATCTAGCCAGACTCCACAGTTCAGTTCTTCGAAATTTTCTTCTGTCTCTGAGGTTCAGGAATACAAATCGCAGGCGGAACGCGGACTGGCGACGGAATGAGGGGAATTGGTGAAAGATCAACGGAAGGAGTAGTGGAATGGACTTCAATAGAATCCCATTGTCTTCTAGAATGTCCACGTAGATGGGCTGCCGTTGTTATTGTTTTCGTTAGGCAGAAATATTCAAAGTTGCAGTCGCTTTAACGAGCACAGAATAGGTTTCGGGGATCAGCTTGCCTACTGTCTCGGAGTATTGAAAGGCGGGCCATTCCGGTATCCAAGTAAGTATAGATGTCTCACGCATGTGTGCATCGTCCTACTTATGTCCATGTGTACTCTATTCTGTGCATAGACTTATCGGAAAACCTGTAAGTAGGTGACTAGAACTACATAACGGACAGTTTGGGTTGGCCAAGAATAAGGCCGAGCGCAACATCCATTTCGAAAGAGTCTGATATGTTTAGCCTGACTATTCTCCTTAAAAACTGTTCTATACAAGAGATGTGGTGTTATAACTGTTACTTAAGCGTACCATAGTGCAAGAGGACTAGTGAAAGGCTTACTGGTCCATGCTGGATTCGCTGCGTGATTGACGAGTTTATAATGCTTACAATGGAGCTTCCAACCAATGAATATAAATTGTATTTTTTCTCATGTACAATTCAGTTTTGTGACTTCTTCAATCACAGATTCTGTATTTCTAGTTGACTGATGAACATTCGGGCACACAAAGAACGGTTACAGCTGACATGGCTGTTCTGACAAATCAGCTTTCAACTGTTGAAGGTGACAATGAGAGGTTTAAAAAGTTATTGGAGGACGAGAGAACGAGGAACAAGGCCAACAACGATATTCTGGAAACGTTGCGCAACGAACTGGAAAAGGTAGGGTTTTTTGTAGTAGTTTTGATCCCATTCCTGAGAGCAAGTTTGTTTTGTGTTTTCAAAGCGGTGACTTGATACATGTTTTGAATGGCGATAATTAGCCATTGTTTTTTTTAAGTTCAGTTGTTTTCGGTTAAATTCCTTACGTTTTTCTATTTTTCTCGTATCTAAATAGGTGCAAAATTTCCTTTCAGACCAAAGAGCAACTGTCTAATGAGCGCTTTGCTTTTGAAGAGAAACTCATTGTTGCAAATGGTGCTGTCGAAGAGAAGGAGAATCTTTTGAAGAAAACAACGAATTGCTCAATGAAAATTGAAAAAGAGTTGGTGAAAGTGAGAGGTATTGAATTTTGAAGGTGTCTTAAACTTTGGAGAGAAGCGGAAAGTAGATTCTCTAATTTCATTTCTGTGTTCCCAAATCCCCATGCTTTTAACCGTACCTGATAGCTAGGAATTTATGTGGGGCCGTGAACTGACAGACTTATGAACCTTTGCGAGCAGAATACAGCCGGAGTGTTCGGAAATACAATGGTAATCTGTAAGCCGTAGTCTGGAAATATTGTTTAACTTCATTGCGGGCTTATGAAGAGTTCATGCATTCTTAAAAATGGTTATGTAGTGATCTGAGAGCTGAGAGTAAAAGAATACCAGGATCGACTACCGTCTTGGTATCAAACTGGTCATATGGTGGCAAAAATTTTCCTGTGATCAACAAAAGCGACGATTGCCTGTGGTGGTGACGACCTGGGACACACTCTAGCTAAGTTGACCTCGGGGCTCTAGGCAACCGCATTGTCTAAACCAGCAATATTCCAAAAAATGAAGATTATGTTGGCGCCCGCACAACCAGCGAGAACGGACCATCCAAGTATTTTTGTTAATTGTAAAAGCTGCAATATTATATAGATTTTATTGTAATACGTGTTTGTAGCTCTTTGTCCACAACATTTTTTGATTTAGCCGAACTGGAATTAGCTGTGAAAGAAGCTCAAGATCAGAAGGAAATCGTGAAAATGTTGACAACAAGCAATGAGTCAAAAGAGATTGTCCTTGTAGATAAACTGAATGTGCTTGAAAAAGACCTACAAGCGAAGGTGAAAGATTTGCACTCAATGGAAATGAATAACAAAGTACTGGAAGAGTCTGTACTTTCACTGGAAAAGGAATTAACCAGCTTGAAATCTGATTTGGAAGTGCTTTACAAAGAGAAGGTATTACTTCAAGAAGCCTTGGAAGCCGCAAACACTGAAAAAGCGACCGCGGATGAAATTTTGAACGAAAAGGATAAGGAAATTCAATGGATAAAGGATTATCTCATGGAAAATATTACTGTTCTCACAGCTAGGGAAGAATCCATGAAAACGACGGAAAATTCTTTGGAGACGAAGACCGAGTGTTCATTCCTTGAAGATAATGACTTACAAGAACAGCTGAATGCTTTAAAAGACAATCTCAAGGTTAGCAACGAGGAACATTTGCGCTGTGCTGAATTGGAGAAGCAGCTCAAAGAGGCTGAGGCTAGAGTAAGTGCTTCAGAGGTCTTTCAGCTATTTTATTTTAAGACACGTTTCACATTTTTTCTATTAGCTGTGATAAACAGTGATTTTCAAAACTGTCCCGTCTTTATCTAAAAAATACGTTTTATACCACAAATAATTTTTTATGCTGCATTTTTTCCATTCAGATAACAGAGGAGGAGAACGCGCTTTCATCAAAGGAGAAAGAAATTATTGCTCTTAATGAACATTTGAAGACAGTCGAAAGTAAACATAAGAATGAAATGGACTTGCTCATTTCAAAGCACGCAGAATATATTGAAAAGGTTAGATGCGATGTGATTCACATCTCATGGGATTTTTTCATTTGTTTCTTCCTGAGGTCTAGTTTATTATCAGACAGGTTGGCATTTTTGTAGAAGTCTCGATGTAAGTAACTTTGGATTTTGGGTATTTTCAGCTTGATTTCTCATTAAAGTCGGTGGAATCGGCTAATCAAGAATTGCTTGAGAAGTCCAGGGAGCTTGAATTGAAAGTGGCGGATCTCGACGAGAACCTACTTGCGGGACAGCAACTGTACGTCTATGTGTTTCAGTAATCAAAACAAGATAGACGCAAAATTCAAACTATTTTAAATGAGTACGGATTACTCTGCAAGGATTAAAAATTATGTTCTGGTCGGGTGCTACTAGCATTTGTGTTTCGATGATGTGGATTTATCCACCCAAAACATTCATTCTAGCGCGTGGACTGTTCTGGCAATGTTTACTTTTGTCGATGCAGAGTTACATTTACCTGGCCTGACTAGGTCGTTTGGCAGGAAAGCTGGCATATAAGAGGTCTAATTTTTGAAGTGATGAGGTCCTTATCGATGTCTAATGTTCGGTAATAGAAAAACCATGCATTGTGTCTTCAAGCGCAATCCTGAATTTAAAGTGGAGATTGGAATTGGACTGAGGTCCATTGCTCTGTCAGTCCTGTTTAGAATGAGGCCAGTGAGAAATTTGTAACGCGTAAGTTGTTAAAGATAAATTAGTGAACGTTGTTCGCTTTTTTCCGTTTTGTCACAGAATTGCGCTACAACAAATGCGTCGGTGATGAGCTCATACTATCAAAAGTCCTTAAGGTCATATGCATTTCACTGCCTTGTCATCCGATTCCAGTTTTAATGTTTCTGAAGATGGTGCTGAGTAGTTTTGAAGAAAGAGGTCACCTTGTTAAACTTCTGTGTTTACGTGTATGTTGATACCGTGAGTGACAGAATTGTGGTCTCGAAATTGCTGGTGTATATCTATTTTTTTATTGTATAGCAATGTTCTACAATGCTGGACGTCGTTTCTATAATTACTTACGCTTACTTGTTCCCACCGAGTCCTGCACTATTGCCTTTTTTGACGAAGAACTTTTTTTTGTATCTTAAGCGATTTAGGTAGGTCCAATGAGTGAATTTTCTTTGGTCTATCTAATCTTTCTAGCTTCTATATTCATATCCTTAACAAAATTAACTGTTGCTAATGTTGCTGTGTTATAACTACTTATCGTAATGGCCTCAGATTTTGGCCGCCCTTCCATCCCGATCCTAGTCAGTGCTAACGTGTCGGAAACCCTTCCGGCATCAGGAGGATGAAGGTATTTATTCCCAGCGTTTTTTGCCAGCAACCAATATTTCAGTTTGGGATGCCATGATACTTTGCAGTATGCGCCAGATATTGGAAATTAGGTATGCTAAACGCATGATTCCTTTCAACCATAGCTGGTGAACAAGCGTTATGATCAGATCTCACGGGACTTCGGATTTACAACAGAACCACCATCGACCGTGTGGTTAGACTTTTGTACGAAGATACTGGAAGGAAAGTGCGACGCTTTGCGTTTCCGTCGAGCAAATGGAATCCACTGGATGACGGCAATTGCAGAAATGTGAATCGCTTGTACACTTTAGAAACAATGCTCTTTTAATTTGTCGATTTATATGACAGAATAAATACAAAGTCGCTTTTGGTCCAGGTTTGTCACTTTTGAGTCAAATGTAGAGGCCTCTTGTAAAGTCGTAACGAAGTCGCTTACGACACGTTAGTGGAAGAAATTCATGGACAGTTTTAAATTTCTAAGCGCAACCTTGTCCCACAAATTAAATTTGTCGTTTGAGCGCTGAAAAGACCCTGAGAGAAAAGTACTCTGCAAGCCACGTACTAGGTATTATGTACTTCACTATTATATCTAATAGCAACAACAGTAATAGAATAAATCTTTTACAAGTGAAGTCGTATGGTAGTGCAAGACTTCAAGTCTTGTAATTTGCTTTGTAGAAACTGGTGCTTAATTTGAAATTTAGGTTTAACGAGAAAGAGAAAGAGCTATCTGATAAAATGACATCAGCTGCTGCACAGTGGAAAGTAATTGAAGCGAATCTTGTGGAAGAGGTGGGACTCATTATGAACAGTGGCACGTGCAGTTTAATTCCATGGCGTACAAGTTTCAATACCACCTACATATCAGCTGAATTTTTTGTGTGGACTTTTCTTTAATCCTATACCGTTCGATCGGCGTTGATTTATCCCTGAGGAACGCGCCATGCATCCGATTTGATTAAGCATCGCGTTGGAGGTGATTGATTGTATATCTGGCCTTTACAATAACTCGCGATGACCTACCGATGTATCCAGTGCTGTTATCCTCTCAGATAAGCCTTATGCTAATTCCCGACCTCGGAAAGATGGAGGACCTGGTGAACCTGGGACGCGGAGATCGATTCCATGTGTATTGAAGGGCATCTCTAAGCTACTGCGATACACTCTCATTCCTTAGAGGTAGATCAAGGCGTAGAGCTTTATCTATCCGAATATGGGTATTCTTCATTTTTTCTAGCATTCCTTCTAGAATTCCTAGGCCCCAGGTTGTGTGCCCGTACCACGTTACACTCTGGTTTATCAATTGTGTTTCCCTGGAATACCCAGGTCAGCCTGACCAAAGTTTGCCCTAGGACGTCACCACCACAAGCAGTCGCCGCCCTTGTGGATCAGAGTGAGATTTGCACCATACGACTAGTTTGATACCAGAACTGTGACGGATCCAAGCATTGGCTTACACTTAGCTGGGCTTCCTGGTGGAAACGTCGGAATCCTCAGTTTGAGAAACCTTGTCAAGTGATGAATTCGTCGTTGTACACTGCATCCCGACACCCAGAACACCTAGCCACAATGAGATGCATGTATTTAACATTCATCGATTGAAAATTGTTGGGCATGCTTGAAGAAGTTGGTCCCTACAACTTTAATCTCTTTAAGGAAAATAATTGCATTTCATGGACAGATGTTTGTAAAGTGCAAGATGTTGGTAACAAAAAAATCCGTTAACTTCTGCATCTCATTTGTTTCAGCTCAAGGAAGAACGGGAGATTAGCGCAAAGTTGATATCTGAGAAGAACGAGTTGGTGAAGTTAACTGAAGCTTCAGAATTGCAGCTTAGGAGTCGTTCAGAAGAAATTAGTTTGTAAGTTTTATGTGGAATAGTATATACGTATGCTTATTTCGCTTAGAGGATAAAGGATGAAGTTCTCCGCGTTGATCTCTCCACTTACTAAAAAGGAAATTGCCTTTTGGGTGTCGTTATTTATGTACTTATATGGCCAGCATTTTTTTCAGATTGCGTGACAAAATAGAGACGCTAACATCGGAACTTACAGAAGTTACAGAAAGTAGAACACGGGCGGAAGAAGGTCTTCGTCAACAGAAGGACGCATTCGTCGCTCTCCAAAATACTGTAAATTTTTGCTTATGTTTTTAAAATACAAGGTTTACTTTCGCAAACTGACTTGCGTTACGAGCAGTACAAATTCAGATAGATTCATCAAAACTCGGGCAAGACGCGATGACCAAAGATTTGGTGGCTGCAAACACATTAAGTGCTGAAAGACTAACTGAGATAAGCCGACTACAGTCGATTGTTAAAAGGTTTTCTGTTTCTAATTTTCAATTGACCTTATTTGCCTTAAGTTTCAGTGTTTAAAACTGGTGTAACATAAGTTAAACGGCCTGTATGAAACAAATTATGTGATTTTTGTGATCTTATTGCGCCTTTGAATTTAGTCTCGAAGAACAGCTCTCTATGAAGGAGTCACTTGCTTCCAAACTTACCAGCGACCTCACTGATACTGAAAACCGTCTCACTAAATTAGTCGAAGAACGAGAAAGTGATATCAGACAGGTTTGAATGATTTGGCAATTATGTAGTTTTCATTCTGTCACTTGAGCGGGTAGTTCAGAAAATGAAATTTGCTTAGTTTTTCACATTGGTCTTTGTTGTGTTTCCAAACGCCTCGTAAAGTAGTTTGTGGAAATATTATGGGACCAGCGTCCACTTATAGTGTGAAACTTATTGTATATTTGCTTTGCTGTATTCACTACAATATTCGGTCACGTTTCAGTGCATCTGTTCAGATGAGACAGAGAAAACATAAGTTCGTTTTGCAGCTGGAACAATCCCTAAGGCAGGAGACAAAAACTCTACAGGAATTGGAGATTAACTTACAAACGAAATCGGAAGAAATCGCTGGATTACAATACGATGTCAAATTGTGAGCTCCTTCAATCGGATTTTTTAGTGGATTAATTACTTTAGAAAGAGTCGCATAAGCTTCCGGATTGGTAAGCACTTATTTAATCAGTGCGATTTAAACACATAGTTTAGACTGACCGAAAAAACCGTAGAACTTGAGGAGTTGTCCAGGAAGCTTCGTTCGAATCTCACTCAAAAGGATGTGGAACTCGAAATGACTCGGAAGGAAGTGTGTTTATCACTACGTATCCTTCTTGTTTTTATTCATATTTTAAAAGCATGGTTGCAAAATGCATCAGGTACAAAATTAGATAATGCTGTGACAGTAGCATACGAAACTATTGAGTGGCCACCAAAACTTGATTTATAAATGTGTTCATTTGTGAACTTACTGTAGCCGCTATATGTTTTTGTCTGTACTGGGTGGTTTTTTCATAAACGTATTTTATGTATTTTGAAGAGAAATGATGCAGTGATGGCGAGAGAGGCAGCTGAAAGTCGGATGCTAGAAGAGCGGAACGTACTGGACTCCAATCAAGCATTGTGAGTGTTTTTGAGGTCTTTTCAATAACATGTTTCTTTCTAGATGGTTTCAACTGTTTATGTTCTCCAGTATGGTGCAATTTATCCAATTTTTCCTTTTACAAAAGTGGTACGTCTAATATGAGGTCAGCCGGTACTTGACAAATGGGAGGAAATTTCGAAAAAAGGAAATTTCGGCGCATGGGAAGAAGTTTGATGAGAATATCTACATCAGTAGTTTATTAGCCTGAGAGAAATCTAATCGTTCCGTTAGCGATTTTTTTCTCCGTCCGCTTTTGTGAACAAGGCGTTTTAGAACTTTAGATTTGAAAAAAAAAGCGTCCTTGTGAAACAAAGACTTTTTTGTTGCACTTTTCTTCAGTAGCTTATTTCTTAGTTTTTTTTTTCGTTTTTTTTGTCTTTGTTTTTCTATCCATTCTCCGTACTTTTCGCTTGTTGAGGTATTTCATTCTCCTGTATCCCTTTTTTTAATGCACTTGTTTTTAAAAAAAAATGTACTAGAAATTCATGTAAAGAAATTGTGAATACTTCAGAGCAAATCAAACAAAAATGCAATATGACCAACTTTGTAACGAGCAGAGTCAGTTGAAAGAGGCACTCGAGCGTTTGGAGTCAGAAAACAAAGAACTGGTAAGATATTAAATGGTTTTCAAGGTTCCTTAAAAATAAGGTTGCTACTTTTCTTCTATATCCTTTCTGTTATATTCCATCACGCTGTCACTTTTTCTTATTAGATCATAACTTACCTTTTTTAAGTCGACAAAATTTGCTGCAAGTCAGTCTGAGAGTGCTGCTGTCCAATTACTCAACGAAGAGCTTGCAGCATCAAATAATTTGGTTAAGGAATACTTAAAAGATAAAGAGAAGTTGGTATCAGTAGTTACTGACGTCGTTCTTTTGTTTTACTTAACACTTTCTTTTTTTTTTGGGTTGTCGTCTGATATTGAAATTCTTACCAAGAAATTAGCCAGCGAGGAAGAGTCTAAGAAGTTGATGAGGCAGGAATTGTCCACAGCGAGACTTCAGATTGATCAACTTTTACGGGAGGTAAGATGTAGTTTATAACACATTTGTAAGTACTTGTGATAACATTTAATTTCTCTTTCGTGAAAAATAAAGAAAAAGCGTTTTAGAAGCAGTCACTTGTAGACCAACAGCAAAAGTTATCGGTCCTTATAGATGGATTGGAAGAAAAGGTTTGCTTTGCCTGATAAAATCTAGTACTTACCATCCTTTATGACTATGTAATACTTCTAGTGTGTTACTTTGGTTGTGGTTTTGATGCTGGATGATTAGCGGTGTATTGCTTAACACTTTAGGCGGGAAAGGAGTTTGCAGCCGTCATGGGTGAGATCCAGTCGGTTAATGAGGAAAGCACTATCTTCGAGAAGGTAGAAAAGTTGAAAGAAGAATTAGCTGAAAAACAGAGAGAGGTGCATTGAATTAAATTTGATTTCAATTAAATTTCCTCATTTTCACCTTCAGTTTCTTTAAATATAAAACAAGCTAACAGAAAATCGAAACGAAAGATTCGCATGGTGTGATGGTGAACACTTTAGCCCCTGGAAAGGATAATAGCGCTTTCGTTCTTCACCGTAGACAACTGTGGTCTGGAGTTCTGCAATTATGTCAGCATCATTATGGTCATAAAATAAGCATTAAACATAGCTGCTAGTTAGCAGATGAAGGAGTCGTAGCTGTTTACCTTCTTTTTTGCGGATTTATTCCACATAATTTCAAGTAAATTTCAACTTCTTTGTTGTTTTGTCAGTTCTTCTTTAAGGTGACTTCTTTCCAATTAAATCAAGTAAATGAAAATCTTCTTGTCTCTGAAGCTAAACAAAAGATGTGAGTTTTTCCTTCCTTCTATGTGTGACATGTATTTCAGTATCACTTGTTTCAGTGAGTTATATAAAGAGCTTGAAGAAGATTGGAAGAAGAAGCAGCTCAGAATGAGTGAAAAGATTGACGAGTTGACAACTCAACTGGAACAGGCAAAAACAAGGACTCAATGTGACGAAATTCGTTCGTTGAGGAATGAGGTTGATGATTTTCTTTTTTCTTTTGAGACAAAAGTTTGTCACATTATTGTCGTCAGATGTCCATATTTTTTTTTCACATTTTCATTCTATTTGCATCAACAACAATTTCAGCTTGCCTTTTGCCATTCAATCATTGCTGATCAGAGACGAAAGGAGACAGCACTTCAAGAGAAGATAGATGCTCTAAATAAGCTTTCTGCTGATTCGTAAGTTGTCAGCTATGGTAGCAAACGGTTCTTTTCTATGAGAAGACCTTAAGATTTGGCATTTACTAGCCACGAGTCCTTATGCCATATTGCTTTCAAAAAAGCAGTTTTACGTAACAACTTTTACTCTTTCCAATCTCAAAGTTATTTGTAGGCTTGAAATTGTTGGTGAAATGAGCGGTATGTAGAAATGGAATTTGTCGATATTTTTAGATGAGCCCGTTATTCTCAGGGAAATAAATTAGCTAACTATGTTTACTCTATTCTACTACAGCTCCACCAATAAATATATCATCTCTTATCATTCAAATTTCATTATTTGCAAACGAAACTACCATATTACCAGTTTACATATTCATAGAAAAGAAATTCTCGATTTTCTTTTTGTTATTTTCCAACCACTTTTAACCTATATTTCAACCCATATGCAATCGTAATATTTCCCACATGAATTGTACTCGTGCACTTTGTTTCGTATGCTTTTCCATCCTGACCTTGTTTCTGTGTGTCTCGAATAACTTTACTAAACTGTGAGGTTTAGATGCTCATTGATGCAAGAGCATTCCATACTGATCCATTTTCTTCTTTTACCAGCTTGTATTGACTCATTCGTGACGAAATAGAAACGAAGAACAAAATGGGCATTCTATGCCATAATGATTTGCTAGAAATCTTTCTTTTTCGAGAACTTTCTTTGACCATTAATTCCACTAGTAGAATACATATCATTCATACCCATAAATCGATGAAGCCAAGACTTTTGTATAACTCTATATAACTCTGTCATTTTCACAACCTCTTAAGCCCTTTTGTTATTGAAAAATTAGCTTTCTTTGTCAAAGAAAAAAACAGAAAGGTCCACAGCGAAAGAAAAAAATACTCATGTTTCATTGAGCCAACCGTTCACAAGAAAGGGGGGTCTTCGAAGCGAATTGGATAACACTTCGAAAGACTGGATTTAGTCTCCTTTTTTTTTTTTGGAGGTTTCAGTTTGGAAATAAGGGCTAGGATTGTAACAATGTAATAAAATTTTTTGCACTCGTAGATCGATCGTGAAAAGTCTGCTGCTTTAGACTGTTAGGTCCTTAATTCCTGAAATGCTTTATTTGATGAAAATAATCGAGTTGATAAACCATTGTTGTGTTTAGTTGGATTCTATTATTGTCCTTTCATTCGAATCTGTTAATTTAAGTTCGAGTGTTATAGAGTAACCATCGACATACCTCATATTTCTTTTGGTCAACGTGAGTTGAAGCCCAGAATGTATTGCGACATCTGTGAAGTTTTTGATCGGCACGACACGGAGGTATTTTTAGAAAGTGGTAGTCAATCTTTACGTTATGTCTTTGAGCCAGCCTAATCCGTGACACCAACTGCTATAGTAATAGTGTTTGAATCTCTGTGATAATATTTGTTATTACTGGCAACAGTACTGCCTAGTTTAGCGATGTTATTCCTTTTCTTAAAAAAAAAAGGCTTGCGTAGCGAATTGGTCGGAGGCGCCCTGCAGAACACATGGAATCGATTTTGCCGCCCCCGCTCAAAAGCGCTCCAGCCCTCCGAGGTAAGCAAATTGGTACCAGACTTGTCTGAGATGATAGCAGCACTGGCACGATACGCCAGTAGGCCAACGGGAGTAATTATAAAGGCTAGATATGCATTCAGTTGCCTCCAAACGATGCTTAGTGAAATGGAAGCAAGGCGCATCTCTCATGGATTGATCAACGTCGAGAGCTTAATCTTTTTTTCCTAAATCCTTTTCTTACAGATTTTTTTGCAAATTTTTCTTGTGCTATGAGGCAAACAAAATCACAACTTACGTTACGATTTCCTTTGTTTTCTGCAGTATGTCACAGAACGTCGCATATTCCAGGATTGTGAAAAACAGGATGTTGAGGAGGTATGTGTTCGCCAAAAAGCGAGTAAACCACCCCAACCACAGCGCGAATACTGTGTTAATTGTGAAGGTAAGAAAACTATAATAATCCTGGGATCGCTGAGAGAAAGGAAAAATGAAGGATGCACATGATGTGATGTGATGGTGAACGCGTCAGCCCCAAGAGAGGCTAATAGCGTGTTCGATTCCCATCGCAGACACCTGCGGTCCAGTGTTTTGCAAATATCTCAGCATCATTGTGGTTATAATAATCCTATAAACTTGAATGAATATTGTTTTTGCTGAACACTTCTCCCTCCGTAGTGTCTTGTGCCGTGACAAAGATTGAAGGGTTTATCTTTGAGGATTTTCGTTTGAAATAATGTTTTTTTGGATTGTACTGGAATTGTGACGTCTTAGTCTATTTCTTAACGTTGCCTTCTTTTTTCAGTGTTCGGCCATGACACTTTTACTTGTGCTAATCATCAGAATAAGAAGAAGAAAGATTACACTTTCTGACGAGCGTCAGTTAGTATCTTATTTGTAGAGTTTGTGAGTAGGAATTTACTACTAGGGTTTTAGTTATAGTCCTCTGTAGATGTTGTAATTTATCAATGTGATAATGTTCTTTCTTTATTGTAGATAGGAAAAGTTTCGCAACTCTTCCATTGCATTTTTGTGTTAGTTTCCTCCATAGAATACTTTAATATTCGAGTCTGTTATAGTACCTCACTGATAATAAGATGCATCTACTTAAAATCTGCCCTTTTTTTAGTCGAATATCGCAATTTGAGCTGATCCCAATTTCAACAGGTTTCGATGCATTTCAATAATTTTCTTCTACATCAAACTTCCCAGTGCCTTTAATCTCCTCAAAGAGTTAGTCGATTTGGACTTGTGAACGTTTATCCTGTTGTTTATGTGGAAGAAACAACTGGAACCATAGTGCATCAATGAAAATTTGTAAGTAAAACAAGTTTTTCTAGTCGCTGATTTAACTTATGGTTATATCTTTTGGGGGAATCGAACATAATTTTTAACACATTTAACATCATGGGACTGCAAAGTTTGTCGTTTAACTTACCGAAGGTTAAAACCAGAAAAATGTATTGGTCTTTCAAGGTAGTGGAATAGAATAATACATTGTTGAAATACTTTACCTCTGCATATTGAGCGTCGTAGTTGCCAAGTTAGGTGTGACGCTGTTGCAGTATATGAATGGATGAATGAAATGCTGAATGAATGCTAGGATGAATGAAATTCCTGGATGTACGATTGTCGTTGGGTATTGTGTTTTCAGCAGATTCTCGAAAATCCCAAACAGGAACGCAGCCAAGTATTCATGGTGAAATTTTCTAGCCTTTTGGACTTTAGAGGGAAATTTCCCCTTTTATGATTGGGTTTCTTCCACGATGACTGCAGTCTCTATCACTGATTTAACTCCCAAAGGTTAAATTCGTTACCTACCCATCGAGCTATCGGTCAGCTAATCGCTGGGTTAGCTGGTGTCCTGAAAGGATCAAATTCACGAAGGAGACGTTCCGTCATAACACAAGGTCCGTTACTCCTAGCTCCGGTCCATAGTGGCCTTCACAGTTATTTCAGGATTAGGAAGAAAGTCATAATTGACTAGTGTTTGGCATCTAAATGAAATTAGTTCTACCTTTTATTTTCTGCCTACTACAATTTTCACGGCAGCTTACTAAGCGAATAAAAAGAAGGATTAAAGGCATACTCATTGCTTTCTCGACTTTTCTTCAAACTGCTGTAAAGCTCAACAGTTTACTACCTCATGGTAGCCAAAGAGCCTTCTTATGCACCGAACTTTGACGAAATACAAGAATTCACCGACTGGATCACCTTAAATAAGGGAATTGAAAATCTCATTCAAAAGCCCATTAAGAGCAAAATTAATTAAGTATTCCGTTGTCACATCCCTTACTTGTGTGAAAAGGGATACTCCTAGCATCGTCCTTTCGACTGCGCGTTCGATAACGCTGAGTGCTCTTTTATCCTGCTTACGTGGCGACCATGTTTCTAACGCATACGTTAGGGCACGAAGAAGCGTGGAATCGAAAAGGCGGGCACGGAGTCGGTTGTTCCTTGTTCTCTTCACTACATCCTCGATGCTCTTAAAAGCTCCCCAAGCCGCTCGTTTCCTTCTGCTCAGCTCTGGAGCTAAGTCGTTCATCATATTGATTTCCCGTTTTGAATTTAGCGGCTTTTTCTCCTTTCCGCGAGAAATAGAATCTTGCACAGAGGAGACGGTAGTCTGATTTCGTGTAGAATTTTGGGACAACAGCAACATTGGTTAGGTAAAACTTTCTATGTACTATGATGTGGTCTGTTTCGTTATGGTACTCTCCATAGAGAGATTATTACGTCCATCGTTGACAGTGAGGCTTCTGGAATTGGGAGTTACCATAGATGGTCTTAGTCGCCATGATGTACACGGACAGCCGCTTAGCCTGCTCGTTCCATTCTAATCCGTGGGTCCCAATGTGACGTTCCTCAGACGATCTTCTTGGTCCGATTTTGGCATTGAAATCTCCAATGATCACCTCGAAGAATGTATGGACTTCTCTGTAGAGCTTCTCCAAGTCCATGTAGAACGCTTCGACTTCCTCTTCGTCATAGTTTGATGTTGGCGCGTAAACGACGAAGATTGTCAAAGCCGGTGTTGATCCACATCTTTTTAATCGTAAACGTCCGATTCGGGTTGTAAGCTGTTCGAAAGAATCGATGTTCATGGACAAACTCGTGTTGACGAGAACGCCAACACCGCCTACGCCTCTACTGTCGCATGTTCCGAGGAGCAGTTCTTCTCCAGTGTCATAGACCGCGTTGAATGGGTGGCGTCGTCTCGTCTCGGCCAGGCCGATGACGTCGTACCTTATCATTCTTGCTTGCGTGAGCAAGTCCTCTATCGAGGACTCGGATGCTAGTGTACGTGCGTTGTAGGTACAGATCGTCACCATAGTTTTTGATCCAGGCAGCTTCCATTGGCCCTGAGATTTCAGCAGCCTCTCCGTACTCGTGCTACCCAACGCTGCGAAATTGGGGGCTCTTTCGGGGTCAGGGGAATGAGGCCCGTTTTTTTTTACTGTGTTTAGCATATTTGATACCCACGTATAGCTTGCTGGGCTCTGAACTTGGGGGCTGGTTATACTCACGGGTAGCTTGCCAGGCTCTCCCAGAGTGGACATGGAGCTTATTTGTTGGAGGCGACTCCTAACCGCCTCCCATATACTTCCCTGTCACTTGATTGCAGGCTTTTGGCCAAATTGACTCGTAGAATACAATCCGCATAAAGCGAGAACGCACTCACACACGCATGCTTGAATAGGCCTAGCAAATACAGAAAGTATGTGCCAAATCGGCGCAGCAGAAACAGGGAGTCCATCCCCTGGATCTACCTGCGTCTCAGGGAAGCAAAGGTCGCTTTTGGTCCGCGATTAAGCCCCTATCCGCCACCTGGGGACGCACCACGTAGCCTCGCGACGAACCGGCTCGAGATCCCTCATATGAGGGAGATCCGTGCACCACTGCATGGTATCAAACTTAAATATTTTGCATAACCAGATTTTACCACCACTGACATTTTATCCTCGTTCGTCTTAGACTTTTTGGAAGTTCCACTTGACATTCGTAGTTTCTTTGAACTGTGATGTGATTCTATTACAACATCTGAAACACTGCCGGCGAATCGTCCTCTTTCAAGTTCCGTCCATTGTTCTTCAGCTACCTATTTACTTGATAATTGGAGGGTCCATCCTCTCTGGTTGTGTGGCACCCAGTATAATCTCCATTCTTCGGAGTTTTGCTAGTTTAGCCATGGTGGTTTTCTGGACTAACGAGGTCAGCTAGGCCAAAGTCTGCTCATGATGGTAACCACTATAAGCAGTCGCCGCCCTTGTGGATCAGAGGAGGATTCACCACCATGCGACTTGTTTCATACTATGACAGTGGTGGATTCTGGTATTGGTTTACTCTTCGCTGGGCTTTCTGGTGGAAGCGCCGGACTTTCTATGAGCTTGGGAGACCCTGCCCTGAATGAATCACCCGCTGTACATCGCAGCCCGACACACAGGAACACTTCCGAACCACGATGAGGCAGCGAACCGTTAGGAGGTCTTCAGCTACGCTGCTGCATAATCGATATTCCTTATCGTACAAGAACAACATTGTCTGGCAATTTCTGTTCCATATCGATTTTGAAAGAATAAGCATTTCAATCGCTATAAGTGTTCATACCTTCTTAATCAAAACAGGCTTTAGATGTAATATAAATCATCGTGATATCAGGTGGTCGATTCCTACTCCTTGCTTCCTTCTCTCCGTAAAAATAGATTCAAATTTTTATCAAACATTTAGTTTGAAACTTTTTCTGATCGCCAATCATCCTAATCATCCAAGTCATCCTTGAATAAGACATCTAGATTGGGAAAAGGCGTTAGCCTTGAACAACTTTCAACTTTCTTTCAACTCAGCGCTTCTCGTGTCAACCATTAGTTTTAGGAAGAAAACATGTAAAAACTGTCTTGTTACCAGGAAAAATTAAAAACGACACCAGAATAGTTTACAAAGCTATTCATCTATATAATTATTTGGGGAAAATTTTCATATGGGATACTGTAGAAGCTCTTTAGCGTGGGGACATTCATATCACTTATTTCAACATTGTCTGTGGTTTTTTCTAGTTTACTACAACTTTCTATTCAAATGGCCATTTTTCCAGAGGAATTCTGGTAGCGATAGATAGCCACTTCCGTTTGTTCTCATCAATATCGCAGCGTTTACGATGAACAATGGAAAAATTATCCTCCTATAAGAATTCTAGATGGTTTTTCACTTCGATTTTTGCCTATGTCGTATTTTAGGGGGCGATGGAATTGCCGAATTCGATCGAATCACATGAAAATGGTGTTTGCATGATATGTGCAAGACTAGAGGCAGAAGTGGGAAAATGGCAGGAAGAAGTGGACAGGTGTGAGCGACACAACTCACAGACCATCAATGAAGCACTACGACTCGAACTCCATCGTCTTTTTGCCATGTATCGCTTAAATCACTTAGACTATGAGTGATATCGTAAGACGGGGAATAATTGCTTTTCATCCTAGTTTTCGCCCGACAAGAGTTTTGCATACTAAGAATTTGTCAGAACCCATCAGTTCGAACAATGTCACGTTTTCCTCCATGAAAAAAATCTAATTGTCTTTGAACCTGCTTGGATTCGCTTTCAGAGCACTTATTCACATTTTCACTTATTCATCTTATACACGAAACGTTAGGCCGTTATTTAACAGTGAAGCACCAACGGTTTATTGTCGTACCAGTTTCCCCAGCGAGGGCCAGAGACATTTCTATTAATCCCTGGTCTCGAGCCACAGTTGTCCATTAAGCTTAGCTCGTTTGAGTGATAAGAAGATGATAATGGTTCTACTGTAAGAGTGGATGTGTGATAACGTTTTGAGTCTGAAAGCATTTGAAGGCTATCTGTAGAGGCTTTTCTCGCAGTCACTCCACAAATGACGAAGCCAGCCAACCTAAATAGGATGAGCTAAAGAAAAGCGCTTTCGTTTATTTTAGCGTAGCTTAGCAGGAAAGAGTTATCGTTTCTTAAGTTGGGGAACTCACTATGCTACTTAGCGTTTGCAAATAGTGGATTATTTCTATGAATACCTCACTGAGAACATGACATTCTTGTCGGCGGCTTTGCCACGTCATCTAAAAGCTGGCTGATGCCATCTAATCACTCTGTGGACGCTGGGTGTCTAAGTCTCAGATCAAGCCGAGATAAATCCACCAACTCTCAATAGAGTCCAACTCATTGTTTTAGTTGCAATTCACGTTGGTCATGGACTAGGAAGCGCGCTCAGTTGCGGATGCTGATTTGCGCAACAAAACCGAAGAATGCCTCTCTCTACTAAACAGCCTAGAAATGTTTGTAGTTGCTTCACGTTTTGATACTTATTCACATCCTCTTTACACTTACTGTTTAGCAAAAAGGACGTGTGTGCAGTGCTCAGAGCTGCCAACAACATACATGAGATCGATCCCCGCGTCTCAGGTTCACCAAGCCTTTTATCCTTCTGGCGTTGGCAAATTGGTACCACACTCCTCTGTGAGAATAGCAGCACTGGGTCCATGCATCGATACGCCACCATGAGTCTTTGTAAACCCCAGATATGCATTAAATCACCTCCAGCGATGATTAATGAAAAGGAATGCATGGCGTATCCCTCAGAGATTGGTCAACGCCAAGAGCTTTTTTTTATTACAATTATGCATTGCACAATATTACTATTTACAACATTTTTTGCGTTTTATTAATTATTCTTCGGTTATCGCCTAATAGTAAAACAACTGTCTTCTTCTTCCAACCTTTTCCTCTATTTAACGCTTTACCGCCTCATCATCGCCTAGGAATGTTTGTGAATATGATGTTCAATGGAGGTTCGTCTCACCAAGAAAACCTGCCAAAGTGAAAATAAGTTTGACATGTACATTCAACCGGGAAATTCCTCTAGGAATAAATCAAGTCCTAAAGTCGTCCTAGTAACAACATAGTCACAAGGTATCAAGTGTTCCTGCAATTCATAAAGGATAACAATTGATTGATTGATGGGAACGAAAGAAAAGGAACAGGTGAGCAAGGAATAAGGAGATGATTGAGAATCTGCGCTCAGAACTCCTTGAGAAGGAAGAACAAATCAAGAAAGATTAGGAAACGATATTGTTTTATAACCGTTTGACATCAACTGTGTAAGTCATTTTTAAACATGCAAAAAGCTCGAAGATAAATTCGCGTAATGATCGGCAAAGAAACCTTAAAAGAAAAGTTTGTATAATAAAATCGGTACTTCTTGATGGATTTTGCTGTCAAAACGAACAACTCTAATAGAGTAATCCGATTTCTATGGACTGTATTGATTCCCGAGTGTGTTTCCGTTATTGATTTCTTTCGCTTAAATCAATAAGTGCCGTGAGGAGTAATTATTAGTCTTATGAAAAGCTACTCGCAGAAAATAGTCATGAGGTCTTGAATATGTTTTTGGAATTTGAATCTCCCCTAAAGATATCAGCATTGGTGGACGCTCGTTCGACTAGTGAAGAGAGCAATGCCAGTCTGCAGGAGATGGTCACCTCTTTATCCGAACAACTGAAATACGTCATTCTCAAGGTACATTCCATCAACATCCAGTAAAGATTCTTCTGCTCTGCATTCTCACTTCCATCTTATTGTTTTTTTCTTACTTTCATCTATTATTGAAGCTAGAAAATTTGTTCTGAAGGCCTCAGAGCTTTCGACTTTGACATGGCAATAACTGTTTAAGTTCTGATTTATCAAGAAAGCCTAGTTTTTCTTTAGACAATGAAGGCATTTATAGAAGGTGTACAATCTTCTATACGTCGTCGACTACTCGAAAGAACTGCTGCTATGCTGAGCAAGTTCCTGCTGTGAGGAACAAACCTCCTTGGGATACACAATAGACTGTGGCTGCCTTTGGTGTTGACCTGGCAACATCCTGATGCGAATATCTCATGGTTTTATGGGGAACTATGCTGAACCGTTGTCGTTGAACATGTCAATGAATACAGGTGACGACGAATCCTTGAACACAAGCCGAACTTGCAGAAAAACGAGAAGCCGTGCACGTTTATGGATGTAGCGATTGGAGGACGCGTGTAGCGTAGTAGTTAGAGGCGCATTTTAGTACATATAGGATCGATCCCTGCGCTCCAGGCTTACCAAGCCCTCCATTTCTCCGAAGGAGGAAAATTGGTGCCAGAGTTGTCTGGAAGGATAGCAGCACTGATTCGTCCCATCGGTAGACCACCGCGACTCATCATATAGTAGCGTGTTCGATCCCCAATACAGACACCTGCCGTCCGGAATTTTGCCGACATCTCAGCACCATTGTTGTTGATTTCGCGTAGTACCCTGTCGTGAATATTGCATTAGGAACTAAATAAACAGTTAACTTTTCTGTAGAATTTTGCTAGTATGAAGATGACCTTGAAGAAAACAAATTGACTACAAATATGAACAAAAATAGCATGACATTCACGGACGAACTGGGCCAATCAAGAATTCAAGGCCTCCTTCCTTCTACAGTAGGTGAGGAAACTGGTATCATATTTGTCTATGAACATCCGATCATCATCCATCGTTTTCATCCGATCCTCAAACGCCGAAGACCTGCAGTAATGAAGATCTAGGAGCGCTCGAGTAGAGCTACTATCCCAAAATGCCAGAAGAATCAACTTGAGCGAAATTTGACGGCGTTCGTGAAGTAAAAGTTTTTAATTCGTAGTTGAGCTGACAAGCACATTCGATGAGCAAAATCCAGATGACGTACGCAACTCAACGAAGGGAATGAAGAAGTTACTGAAATCCGCTCAATCTGTGAAAGAAGATGTAATTGAAAAAATAAGTAATGATTATGAAATATTGGGGCGGACTGGTACTAGTAATAATTTTGCATTATTTTCTATCTATTCTGTTTAGAAGGAGAAAGCCGTTGTAGTGCACAAGAATGCGGAGGCTCAATTTGGCAAGTGGCGCGCCAAAGTGGACGAACTCACAAAACAACGAGACATCTTCAGAAGCATTAGGTGAGCTATTTCATGTTCACTAGTGTTTCGTAGATATATGACTTATCTTTAATAAAACTAGGTGTTTTTATTATTTTTATTATTTATTCTTGTCAAACTATGTGCTATCACCTCCACTATATCTTCGGTGTCTTTTTTCAAATCGTAACTAACGAACGGCTCTATCTTACGACTCCAAAGCACGGGTTTCGTACGCCATCAGATTTTGTAGTGGAGAATCTTATTGACGAATTATCAATCAATGCTGATGCTAACGGAAAAGCGGTCTTGGGAATCTTATTTATATCTGTTTATTTACTTAGCTTTTTTAGATGATCCGTCTTAACGTGTCGCACGGGTCATGGCTCTTCTTCCATTCCTTTCATCTTTTTGCACATCGTATTCATATGTGATTTCGGCTGCCGTTTAAGGATCTGAAAGTTGATTACAGCTCTCGATGTGTGAACATAGCTTTTTTGCTCGTCTAATGTGCCCGTCTTCCCACCTCACTGGTGATCTTCACTGAGGTGGTTTTCATTCTCACCGAATCCACTCGGGTATTCTTCTCATCCATCTTTCGGTATGACCGTCACAGTGTTGTATATAACTTGAAACGTATTTTCCTAAGTTTCGAAGGCGTGATATTCCTCGAAGATCCGAATTACCAAGACCGACTTGGTGCTGAGTGTACCGGTCCATCTTTATATTACGTCGCTCGAATGTTCCGGTTGCTGTATCCTAGTTTTTCCATGTTGCTGCAGTTTCGACTCATGCTTCTGCTGCTTAGTGCCGAAATGAACAACTGCTGAGTGAAGTAGGTGAGTAGTTAAATCGGTAACACTAATCTAATCAGTGTCTTGTTAGAGGCCCAAGTATAGCCCATGGATCATGTCCTCTACCAAGTTCTCGGATATTTGGTGGCATTTGTTTTATTATTATTATTGTTATTATTATTGCTTACTGCAATCACATATATTCTAGACCGCCATCGTAAACCGCTCATCAGAACATCTGTTAAGCCGCCAGGAATTTACCGTATATCTATGGAACAGAACACTCCACGTTTTTCAATGAACTGTTATTTGGTTCTACGATGAAATGTACAGTGTGCACGAATTCAATCTTTTATGACATTAAAATTATCACTACATGATTCCGGCGGTGATAGAGCAACAAAAGAAGCCGTCCAACGCTTAATGGCGGAGAATGAGGATCTGACACGAAAATTTCTTGAGGCAGAGGACGAGCACCGGCGTACGGTATGAAACCGTGAAGGGAGGTAGTCAAACATCCCACAAGTGGTCTTGTTCGGAAAAAAGGAGAGAACGTATGAACCTGGTTTCTTCAAGGGCTTTGACTACTTTCTTCCTTCTAGATCATTTCTTTCGATTCATAGTGACACTGCCGGAGTTCACTTTCTCTCAAATAATTCGCACGAGGGAATTATTCTCGTGAAATTCTAAAAAAGACGTATTCTTTTCCATGGATCATTATCTATTTTAGGTGTTCGATCTCATGGCAATTCAAGAGAATCAGAATCAGTCGTAGACATTCTTACTAAAAAAGTCGAGCTGTTTAATCAAGAGAAGAGCGAGTGGTCCGTGGGGAGAAAAAGGTCCCACCGATTACATCACCTTCTAAAACCGTTGCTTCCAACAAACACCCGTCTTTTTTTTCTGTTCTTTTCCAATGAGCTTTTTGAAGCGCGTAGTTGTTCGACTTTCAGACTTGTCGAAGAAATTGAAATACTGAGGAAGGAAGGGCATAAAATAGAAGGTCTTGCCGAAGGTGAACGAACGACCATGAAATTTGAAATCGAAAAGCTGAACAATGAAGTAAGACATATTTTCTTTAATGGTCCTCAATGGCTGACATTCGTCTCATCTTAGCTAAAGGGTGTTTCTTGGTGTCGATTTTCACCAGAAAGAACTTCTCCAATAGGTTACCCAAGCTTATAAGCTCAAGTTTTCATTTCAAACCCAAGTAAGTAATGAAAGTAATTCTCCGCTAACGATCGCCGCAATCATGAGAAAAAATTCCACTCTCAAAACGATGAACCACCATCCTTCGATCCATGAAACTAGGGGGATATCTAAGCTGACACTTGTCTAGCTACTTTAGTTGTTTTACTTACTGTTAATAACTGTGGTCTTGCCTGAATCATTTTATTTTCAACAAGTTACTTTGCATGAGTTAGAAAAAATGGTTTTCAGATTGTGGAAATGGCGAGCAGCTTGGAACGTCAAAGTGAAATTTCAGACACGCTCACCAAGAAGCTGAAGCAGATTGAGTAGGACAAGCAAGAGTGGATGATAGAAGGAGAAAGGTGATCGTTCCGTTTTTCTCCTTTTTGTCTTTTTATTGCTATTAAAACGCTCGAAATCCTCTTGCTTAGCGAGGATCACTAGACCGTAATGTCCTGCTTTTGTTTAGAATCAACTACACAGATTTTAAGTCACGATGAGAAACATCTACGCTTCAGTGGTTGGGTGGCGCGTCTTCACAAAGAATTGTGTGAATCAACGCCCAATTTCCACCTGATTTATAATTTGCTGGTCATGTAAGATTTTCTCTTCCTTGAGCCTTAAGATTTCTATGCTAGGTCTTCTCCAAGATGTCACGACAAAATATCGTTGGCGTTGTGGTTCAGAGGAGAGTTCCAACCTTCGACCGAGTTGCTAGCAGGACTGAGGTGTTTCTCGGTACTAGGGTTACCCGAGGAACCTCGCGTTCAACACCCAACAACCACTTTGAGCCATGATGTGGATGTAATCCACTGGGATTTATGAATAATAAAGGAAAACAAACTGTTTGGTTACGATCAGTTGAATCGAGTAGTTTTGATTCAGGCTTGCAGTTGAAAAAGAGCAATATTGATGGGGATAGCTTAAATTTAATGAAAATCAATGAGCTTGAGTTAAAAAAGGCTGACGAATAAAGTGACCACAATGTGAAGGTCACTTATCATTGATTTGTCAATGAATCCTAAACCGTCGATTACAGGAAACCCTGCTTTAAATCGTTGTGCCTGCTACCCAAGCTTTTCTCTCCAACATTTGTTTGTTGTTTGCTAGAAAATTAAGATTCATTGCGGTAGTACTTCAGCTTGAGAGGAAATCTTGCGACATTGGGCGAAAAACTGTCCACCACTAATGCTGAAATCGAAAAAACAGAGGACGAAGCACGAATCTCGTATCGAAGAACTCAATAATGAGGTATATTCGGTTCGGGTATTCGATTTTTTGTTAACGAAGGAAAAATGAGAATTGCCACTCTTTCTTTTTTCTAGCAATCGCCATGAATGAAAGTTCGTTGGAACTACATATGCATACGTTATCCGTTTCTAAAATCACGGGTAACTGCGGTTTTCAATCAGCTCTTGATTTTCCCGATTTTTCTGTTCATTTCGAAGCTTTGATTTCTATGTAATTTCCTATTTATATCACTTTTAGATCTTTTCTTTTCGAGCCTAGCACTACACTCTATTACAATGTTATATTTTTATTGAGGCTTCTTGTCCTTTAAGTTCGTTAACCAAGAGGTTCTTAACAAAATAGTACCAGGGTGGTGAGATTAGCTTGATTCAAAGAAGCTTAAATATGAAAGGGGTTCTATATAGTTTCATCACCCAACTGTTTGTGTTGAGGAAAACCGGGCAAAATATTTTAAAATGCAATAGATCTGCAAGAAATACCGCTAGGTTTTCGTATCTGGTCGCTTTTTAGAAGAATCAGCTCTCTGATCAATTGCGTACAGCTGCCGACTTAATCACCACCCTCCAGGCGAAGGTCGACTCTCTGGAGCAGTCCATGGTGTGCTTTTAAACCGATCTGTACATCTTATGGAGCAGAATTTTTTATCAATGTTTTCTTTTGCTCAATAAATAGGTTTTATGGCATTTTCTTTGGATTTTTCTGACATCTTTTCCCGTTTTATAATGTGTTGCAACAAAATCATGCGGAGAATCTCGAGAAAAATCGAAAGGAATTCTCAGAATGTCATGAACGAGAGCTCGCCGCCGTCCGGGAGCAGCGTCATTTGGTATGTAAGTGATTTTGTCTTAAGTCATTATCTTGGGAGGAAGCTAACGAGAATTTAAATTTTAACACCATTAAGGTAATGGATGGGTAAATTCGTAACAACCAGCTGATCTTTCACCATTTTTAGTAACCAGATGGTATAGCGTGTGGACTTTACTAGTCTGGGCGTAGGACCAAATCAGTGCAAAAGAAATCGTGTTTCGTGGCCTTTATCCTAATCGGTGTTATTAGAATATAACGGATGAAGGCGCCCAACATTGATCAGTCCCTGAGGGATCGTCATGAATCCGATCTCACAAAGCATGGATGGTTTGGTGGACCTAGACGGCGGGATCGTACTGGAGATCAATCCAATGTGTATTGGAGGACACTTCTAACTATTACGCCACACGTTCTTCTTCGTCCATCAGATATTGTCTTAATATTGAACAACTTGAGAATCACTGATTTCGAAAAAAGACAGTGGAAGTGGCAAGAAAAATGACATGCTAATTCACTAGCCATTATCGTTATGATAAAGATAATCTACTAAAAAAAATATGCCTGTGAAATTCTTTTTCAGTGTTTTGTGCCTACTTGACCGCCTTTACGTTTGCCTTTCTGTCTAAATATCTGCATGTTTCTATCTCTATTTGTCTGCATCTTATTTACCTATAGGTCTCTGCTACCTTAAGCTTTCAATTTACCACTTAGAAATTTTTGCAGAAGCGTAGTAGTATTTTATTAACATGAAGACTGTAGCTCAACAACTAACAGTGCTAGATAGTGCGATTACGGTCGTACAATAGGAATAGGTTCGAGTAATTGTTTGGTATATTCAAATTTCTATGCTGCAGAAAGAAGATGACTTTCGTAGTGCTATGGACAAGGTCCATGTACTTACCGAAGAGAAGGCCGTCACTGATTCGGAACTTGCGAATCTGCAAGAAATGCTAGAACAGAAGCAAAGTGAGGTGCGTAGTTTTGTATTCAAACGGTCTAATTCCTTCAGTTCAGTTTTAGTCCTTGCAATAGTATGAGATGAGGAAAAAAATCGGAAATCATGTGGCCGTTTTTCCTTCACTGTTAGTGAGCTGTTCTTCAGCATGGTCTTATAGTTGGCTTCATTACGTGTCTCAGAGGCGAATACTACGGCGCTCTACAATGAAGCCTTGAACAAAGTGTACGTTGCTTTATCCTACCGTTTGACGTAATTTTAAAAAACAATAGAGATATCGCAGTTGGTAGTGGAATATAGGCCTATGAATCAGTTCTCCACACCGAATAACCACTAGCTTTAAGCAGAATGCTCGGCTTCGTGAGAAGACGCCACGCGGGACTTTTCGTAGTTGACACAGAGCAACCTTTTGAAACTCAAATTTGGCATTAAATCTTTATATACATAAAGGTAACAAGAATACAACAGAGATAACAATGGAAGAATATTGGCGTAAGAATCAGGCCATGAAGTCAGACGTAAGACCCGAAAGAAACTCCCAAGCCCCCAACCCCAAAAGAGGGCGGTGCTAGCCGTGCGTGGCTACGTCCAAGCGAGTCGTTGGTGGTAGGGTTAAGGGCCGTGTCGCGGGGTCCATTCCCCAAGCAGTGAGACGGTACCCAACAGCATGCCCGGTGGTGTGACCGATGGCCACGAGATGCCGTGTCTAGTGGCGTTGTGGTAAAGGCCGTCTCCGTCGACTCATTAAATGTGTTTGCTACGTAGATAGAGAATTCACTATTTGATAGAGGAATTCTCTATACGAAGTTCCTTAGGATGGGATCAAAATATTTGCCTACTACGACATTTGCCAGCCAACTTGAGAAACAGTAGATATGATCCTTACAGAAACATGAAGTAATAGAAAGAAATAGTAACTATTCCGGGGATAGTTGCTACAAGAGAAAAATTGCGACGACGTCATTATACTACTGTCAACTACAACTTCAGCACTTTTGAATCTTGAAAAATTACAACTCAAATACTGTAAACTCACTAAAAATTGTGGAATTAGTACACCAACTTTTTTTTCAAAAGAGGACCTAAAGACAATTTTTTGAGTAGAACTTATTTTCTCGAGTTTCCTTGGGAATACAAGGCACAAGCAAAATTGGACAGGAAGTCAGACATACTCATTAGAGAAAACAAGTTCTACTCAAAAAATTCTCTTTCATCAACCATATGCGACTATAATCAGCTGTTCTAACCTTCCTCATTGGAAGTCATGCAAAAAAGCGGCTCTGGAGAAGGCGATACTGCCGAAACGTCAGCTACTGTTGTTTTGTATTGTGTGCTTTTCTATGGAAGTAAATGTGTGCTGTATAACAACCTCGCCATTGCTGAACAAGAAAACAACGCATGCTCATTAGAGCCTCTTTGGAGGACTTGTAATGACTAATTAACACAGTTATCTTAACCATTTTTTGTCTACTGCCTACTCTTTTTGATGGCAGGGTATATTGCGAAATATAACTTTAATGAAGCTGAGATGTTTGCAAAATTCTGGACCGCAGGTGTCTATGGTGAGGAACGAACGCGCTATTGTCCTTTCCGGGGAGTAACGCACTCACCACCACACCATGCGGGTCCTTCGTTTCGCCTGTCCCCCAGCTAGTTCTATCGATCTTTTGCCATCAGCAATCACCCAACCACCATAGACACCTGCCGTCCAGAGTTTTGCAAATATCTCAGCTTCATTAATGTTATTGAAGTGTTTGGCCTAATAAATTGTGAATCAGTATACCCTTCCAGGCTCTGAAGAAGGCGATACTGCCGAAACGTCAACTACTGTTGTATTGTATTGTGTTTTTCTATGGAAGTAAATGTATGCTGTATAACGACGCGCTCCCGATTATTAGAGGAATAAAAATTGAATTCGGCCAAAATCTCTCACCAACGTCAATCCCTTTAAAGAAGATCTGATGACTTTGAGCACTGAATGTGTACCATTTGCTATACGAACACAAGGAAAGTGTCTTCATGATGGTCTTGATGTCTCGGTTCATAGAAAAAGGTATGAGAAAAAAGTGCAACATAGTAGAAGTCAACAACTTCGTGAAACTTCAGCGGCTACAAAGTAAAGTAGAAACGCCTATGATAGGAATCTGCTGTAGTCACTTTTCCTAAATCGTTTGATAGTCAAAGTTGTATCCTTCAAACCACCATCACATCTCTATAGTGAAATGATGGCTATACTACAATGGCGACGACACGTATGAACTTTTCTTCTTCCCCGGAAACATCGATGGCGATTTATTCGCACGTGAAGACGAATGTGTTCCGTTATTCTATTTATGTCTGCATATATCAGGTGCTTACCATGAGTCCTTTATCGGTAAACTCTACTTGGAAAGAAGTTTGTGACACTAGGGACTCGAAAGGACGTCATTTCACAACTATGGCTACGCTGGTTGTTTTCTATAGATTGCAGAGACCTTGACTTAAAAGTTCGTGAAAGTAAGGTTATGAAACTCCACAAAGGTAAAAGTCTACTTGGGCAATGTGAAAGCTTCAAATTACTTGTTGTAATAAAGTTCGTAGGATTGAACGACTTCACGGATTCTTTGATCAGCCGAAACTACAATGACACTAGTCATTGGTACCAGTAGAGTAATAATTTTTAGAAAGATGGAAGCTTTCTTTTGTAAATAGGTGTTCACGGGCGTGATAAAGTATATATATATGTCCATTCTGCTATGAACTGGAAGAAAAACTCTCTTTAGCAGACACCTTCCTGTAGTTTTAGGAAGGTGGAGACCTGATCAATACCCCAACATCATCCTCAAGTCGACCCCAGAGTTTCAGCAGTGAGTTTTAATATTCGTCTTCTAGCGTTCGGAAATCACGTAAACCGGAAGTGTAAGGTATTAATACATGCTCATGAAGGCCCATCGACGTCTTTGTCCACTTCTCAGGTTTCTGTTCTAGTTTGTATCAGTCTCCCGTCCTCACTAGTAGACAATTTTTCCAAAGAACTCGTTTACAGTAATCGAGAGGATTACGTTGAAGAGGAGACGAGGTGGGTGCAAGGACAACTACGATACCACTGGCGATCTGTTGTTCAAGGTCGGTCGAAAAATGAGAAACTTGTGTGAAGTAAAACCTGTATCGGAGCTAGTAAGGCGTAGTGGTTGGAAGTTTCTGCAGCTCATGCAGTGTCCTTTGTTCGATTCCTTTGCGCTCAGGACAGAGCATTCCCTTAATCGAAGTCAGGAAATTGGTAACCGGACTTGTCTAGAAAGGAAAATACATCGCTAGAACCCCATAAAAGCTCGTATGACTTAAATATTCATTTAATCATCTCTGTCATGCTTCATGGATCACGTAGTTGACCTCTAATAGAGATCAGCCTTGAACGGCCGCTTTTAACGTATGTGATTCATATATCGCTCCTCCTGTGACGTGTTAACATGATCTCTGTGATTTGTAATGCATTGTAAACTAACTCTTCGGACGAATTCAGGATGGCTCGAAATTCCTGGAAATATCAACCATTGAATCAGCTGGCAATATAAATACAAACAATGATGAGTACTGTGAATTTTGTACAGGTTTGTTTTTGGGGTTGTTTTAATGGTAGAGGTTTTGCCGCGACTGATGTAACGCAAGCGATTTCAGTTTCTGGTTACGACACCTTCAGTTGCTCAACATTTCGCCTGCGGCAGAAAGCTCTATCACAAACTCGTCGTCCATAAATTTCGATGTTAACAACTTTATTTTTTCCCAGTATGTTCTGGCTTGATCCCTGTACCTGCCGGCTTCAATGAAACGACGTAGCGTTCGGAATCTTCTGTGCAACACTCTTAGGACTGCCTTGTTTATGACTATAACCCCTAGAATTCCATCACCATAAACTCCAGAAATAGATCTGCTTTCATCCCAACTGTTATGAGCTTTACATAACCTGCAGTTGTTTCTGTCACCGAAACATTAAGATTTTACTTTAATATTTCACCAGTCTAGAAAAATAAGAAGATGAAAATTACAACGTGGATGCCTATTCTTATTTGTGTACTGAGAAATTCTATTACCGTGCTAATCATCCTAAAAAAAGGTCTTGAAGTGTACGGGAATAAAGACGACACTGAAGCTAAAGCAATCCTAAATTTGAAAATGAATGAGGCCATGAAAACTTCTAGAGTCTCGGTAAAGTTTTTCAGAATGTACCTCGATTTCAATGCATGTTTGTCAGAAAACAATCTAGCAATTCACCTTTAACGAATTGGACACATAAGCAAGTTTTCGTGGCCAGTCCAGTCGAATGCGGACGATTTTTCGCTGGGTGCAGACTTTCTGGTTTTTTGGCAATAGAAAATCATTTCTCAAGTACTGGAGTACCTAAGAAGGGTAGTACCTGACAAGATGGTAAACGAGGCTTTTCTCTATCGTTGTATCAGTACTAGTGGTACTACTGTGGTCTTATTACAAATGCAGTGCCGCCGGCGTCTGATAACATTTTGTAGTTCATGTTGAATCTGTTTCGGTAGTTTTATATCTACATATTCTATACAGTAGCCATAGTAATTTAAATAAAGCAACAATAAGTTGCTATTCAAATCACCGCTCAATGAACCTTTTCGTGGATGGATTTTTTGCAAATCATTATCCATAGAAGGTGGTGTTCCTGCTCTCACCTCTCCTATTTCCATCTCATTTCGATTAGCTATCGAACGATTATACATAGTGCGGTAAAAACAACATTGGAATCCACTAAGCCGAATATGGGCACAATAGTGTTCCTATGGTCGTTTGATCCAAATCGCTAGAGGCACTTTAAAGTCAATATGAGGCGGAATGGGGTACATAACCTCTGAGACAGTTCGTCTGTTCAGCATCTGACCACCTCTGACCAGAAGCCTTTACTGACGTTGAAGGTGAAGACGACGCCACGATCCCCTTGGCCGATGTTTATTAAAGTTATTATCGTTTTCAATTTTCGAATTTTCACCACTCACTAGATACAGCCAGGTTTTTTCATTCTTTTTTAGCCACCTCTTCAAGGAAACGACCTTGTTGTGTTCAGAGACGAAGCAAGTTATTGAAACAATCAAAGAGAGCAATGACTGTCTTTGAAACACGTCATTTTTGTGCATATTTTCGAAAAGAAAAGTTGCTTTTTTGGAGAGGTTCAAGAGTAGATCTGATCTGCTCAAGTGATCTTCCGCAGGCAGTTGCGGCGAAGATGCGAGTGGTGGCCGTTGAACGAGACCGCTACTGAACATCGCCTGCATGGGTCCTTACTTACTAGCAACTTTATTCGTTTTCATTTACTGAATTATTGTTACTGCGTCCATCTCTTCAGTTTTTTTGCATTTTGCGTTTTCGCTCTGCTCATAACTGAAATTGATCAGGAGAACTGTGTTGAAATCGCCGATTGTCAACCGTGAGCCAACTGATTCGTGTTCTCTCTTTATATCTGCCTGTCAACGGATGGCCCAATGACTATGGAAGCAGGTGTATGTGTTGAAACGATTCTCCGCTTTCGATCGCCATTAAAAATGTTGCATGGTAGGGTATCCTTTCACTTCATCAACATAAGGCCTAAAAAAGAGTGGCCGGTTCCGGTAATAAAATGACTACGCAGAATTGCTGATTTTCGGCACGTGTTTTCTTTCACTGATCATTCCAATAAACTTCAAGTAGATCGTGTTTTCGTTCTTTTCTTTTTCGAATGAAATTGGCCAGTAAACTGAAGTGCCATTCACCAGCAATGTCGCTTCCCATTGTGCGATCGATGTGTGAACAGTTTTCGATCGATATGCATTCGTTCAACATACCAGTCAATCTCTCTGTTTCTCTTGTTCATATATCCTATGCACTCTGTCTCCTTTCTTGGGTTACGGTCTTGTCTTTTTCTAACCTAATAACAGGGGTATGATAGAATTCTCTTCTTGCATTTCAATTAATGGACTAGAATGTTTTGGATTTTGACTAAGCAAATAAAGCGAAGCAACGTTTTTATGTTATTTCTTTTCATTTCTTATTTTATTTTACATGAGTCTTCTTCACGTCTACTGTGTGGATCGCAGTACTTCTCACATTCGATTCGTTCCCTCGCATCTATTGTCCATAAGATCTTCGAACTTTTACGTGTGCCTTCGGTTGCTGCTTGAGAATTTTTATTTCAACTTGAATGTTGTGGAGTGCCAATTCTCCCTGAAGTCCTGAGATAGCCGGGCTGGAACGTTCGCAATAAGATTGCTGATAGTGATTTTTCGCAGACAAGTCCGGTATCAATTTCTCGACCCCGAAGGGATGAGGGGCTTGGTTGGCCCGAAGCGGAATCGAACTAGCACCATGCTCGTAATAGAGGCTATCACTACCTCTGTGATATCCGCCTCTTTCTATGTTGCTAAATAATTAAATGACTGATTTTGTAGATGGTGCGAAATCAGTTGATGCACATCTAATGCACAAGACAACATAAGATTTTCATTACGGAATGTGGTAAATATACTTGCACGACACTAATCCTTCGTGTTTGAATTATTCTTTTAAGAATCAGCACAGATTAAGCTACTTCATGCAAGTAGCTTGGAAAATGGTTTAACACCAGAAAGCTTCGTCCTATCACTTCTGTCAGTTAGTGAGATGTGTAGTGTTCCAGCAACTAGTCGACTAATCGCAATAAACCTTACCACCATAGGATTTACTTCCGTACTAGAAAAGTCGTAGTTAAAAGTGAATGAACTTTTTATCATAACTGTGGGAGATCGCCTGCATTGACGAAATCTACTGCACCTGAAACCCATCACATCTATGGAAGTTGGTTAGAGGACACATAGAGAAGCGGAAGAAGAGAACTCGTACGGTGTGCGGTCATGGGCTTTCGAAATAGCTGAGTGCTTTACATAAGTGCTACTCAGTAAACTGTCTTCCATTGTGAGACGTACGTAAGAATAAAACTAAGGTTAAAGCATGTTCAGATTGCATAATACTATTTGACAAGTTTGTATGATGTGCAATAAATGTGATTTTACCACTGCACCACACTAAGCGAACCAAGGATGACAATGAGTTGTAGTAATAAGAAGCTTCTTTTCTCCATCTATCCTTTTCTCCATCTATCGTTGAAAATAAGATATTCATTCGAAAGCACGTTGATCATCTTAGTGCTCTTGGCGTGAGCAAAGCCGGATAGGCTCTGTGGGATCAGAAGTGAGCACGAAAATGGAGCAATGTTCACAATCACGTCATTTGGATGTCAATGTGCATTCTTGTGACGAATATGGAGGCAATATTTGGTTATGAAAAGCGCAAAGTATAACGATACAAATACATCAGTGAACCTACGCACGTTTTTTTTTGCCAGCATTTGTCCTGGAAAGGATTTTCAGGACTTATTTAATTGCATTGCCGATAAAGGTGGATCCGATCCGAAAACGGTAGATCATCTGCAAAGTGGTGTCTCGCGTCCGGCATATGAAGAAGCTGAGCCGAGAGCGGCTCACGGAGAATTGGAGGCGTAAAGATGTTTAATCGAGGAATGATTGATGTTCTCAGCAAATCTTTGAAGAAGTCGACTATCAATGAACACTGCTTTACTACAATTTTTGTTTCACCGCATTATTTACTGATGGTGAGTGGATATTCGATCGCATGAAACTGCAACGTTGAGAGGTTGGAAATCCTAAATTTTTGCTTAAAGCGATGCCGTAGTAATTGTCTTGTATAGAGAAAGCTGAGGAAATAAAATTGCTTGAGAACTTGAAGAAAGGTGAGTACGGGGGCAACCTGCTTAGGATGAAACCCCATCTCGTAATTCACATTGTCAGATTCATTCTGGAGCAGAGTTTGGCCTGGCTAATCTCGGGCCTCCGTGGACACACGATGGCTAAACGAGCAGAACTCAGATAAAGTGGAGATTATGCTGGGGCCCGCACAACCAGTGAGGACGGGCCATCAAAGTATCCAAGATACATTCGGATGATCACCTTTCGATGAAATCGTTCGTTCACGAAAGTTAAACGGCACGATGAGCATTTAAACGATGATCGGGTGTTCTTGGCATGTTTTTTTCTGTAGCAGTGAACTATAAGCAGTCCCAACATGTTTGCGGTGATATGTTGACCTGCACACGAACACGAATGGAACGATCTTTATCGTTTTATTAATCTCATTTTAACCTAAGGTCAAGATCCTAGAAAACTAATGAAAAGCAAACGAATGCAAGAAGTGCATAGCTGGGAATACCACTGCTAAGTTCTCCGCTGCCTGAAACACTCGAAAGTACTTTCTCTATAATTGCTGGCTTTAAAATTTAATGAATTACCAGGGCGGCTTGCTTCTGTAGACGCAGAGAGGTCTGAAATTTTATTTCTCATTAAGCTCTTTGGTGCTAATATCTTGACAACTTTTCTGTTTTCTACCTTGTCGATTAAATAACGGTTGCTTTACCTCAGACCTCTTGTTCAGAAGGTTAGTCTCAAAGAAGGAACACATTGTCGGAATCAAGAAGGATGTTGATGGTTCTTATTTACAACGTACAAATGCAAGGCAGGAAAGACAATGTAAAGCAAGGAGGTCAAAACAACGCTGCTATCGCGACCATTCATTACTGGACCATTGGAGGTCCATTTGAACATCTGGAATGATTGAGAAAGAGTGTACCGCATCCGATCCGTGGCCAACATTGGCCACTATCAAGGCGCAGACATCGGTGGTGTCATTCTAAATGTCTTTTTTGCGTGGGAATTTTCCTTTTCCTGACAAAGATAGAAGACTACTGAACTTGGAAAGAGAAACGGGAACGAAGACCTAATCGTCTTTCATTCTCTCTAACAGTCCTCAGTGTAGACCTCAGTTGGCTTAAAACTACATGAGTACCGATGAGATCGAACATGAGATTCCAAACTACGTCGACGAACGAAACGTCGGTAAAACAACAAATTTTTAAAAAATTTTTCTGCGGCTAAGTTTGGCTGAAACAACACACCATAACGATCTCTAGTCTGGTAAGCAACCTAGTCTACTTAGACGTTAAACTAAAAATTTAAATTCATACCATTTGTGTCATGAACGATGGCAAATCCAACTGGGAAACGACGTTACGCTACCAAAATCGACGCTTAGTTGTGTTAAATGGTAAACACTGTATATAGAGTGGGAGTTAACTTATAGTGCAGAAAGGCAATTAATCATCGTAATTGCGAGATGTGCGCATCCCGGCACCCACACCTCTCCAAACCACAAGGTAAGAAGTCACAGTAGCTTTGTTTTACGGTATTATCCCTGTACCATAGAAGCCACCTCCTGAAAGAAAGATCTTCTTCCGAAACTCTCTTTTAATGTGTTGTTTTCTTATTCAGCAATCGCGAGGTTGTTAGACAGCATACATTTACTTTCATAGAAAAACATACAATGCAATACAACAGTAGCTGACGTTTCGGCAGTATCACCTTCTTCAGAACCTGGAAGGGAATACTGATATACAATTTATTAGGTCAAACACTTCAATAACACTTACCAAAAAACGAAAAATTCTATGATAATTACATGATCGACAGCTTCTCGATAAACTCACCGCTTTTTTTACATGACTTCCAATGAGGAAGATTAGAACAGCTGATTATAGTCGCACATGGTTCGTGACTGCGCCGTCCCACATCAGAGATTGATCCGAAGATACCGAAGCCAAAGAAAGTCCCATCTATGTTGCCTTTTATTAACGATGAAGTAAGCATAGCTATAAAACGCTGCCTAAAACCGGCAGGTTTAGAGGAATCGATAGCGTTAGTTGAAATACCACCGGATCGTTTTTCTATGGAAGTAAATGTATGCTGTATAACGATTGCTTAATTATAACGACCTCGCGATTGATGAACAAGAAAACAACGTATTCATATTCCAATGCCAAGGTTAATAGAAAGTCGATCCGGGGAACTTTCTTTTAACTTTTTGAAGAGGGAAATCGACGCGATAAATCACGGTATCCACTCAGGCAATGTCGTGCCAACTGATTAGCCTATTTTACATCATTTTGACGGAACTGAAGGGAACTTCGTCTGCCATGCTTAGGGATATCACTTGAAGAAAGGGGCAGAGTAGGAAGAAAGTGAGTATGGACTGTATACAAAAAAATAGTGGTGGTTTTGCTCTTCTAATTACATCATCTGAAGGAAGAACCCTTACTCCATGTTGTTATTTTGTTCAGATTTTCGCCTAGCGTGAGGACTGCTCATGTTCCTGTTGGAATCAGCAGAAGGCCACTTATACTTCGAATGCCCTAGTTTCGTTAGTTTTGTTTATCTACCTATTTGGCGCTTCATTATAGTGTTTGCATAGTTTCCAGCGATTGCTGACTAGCTCTTGATGGTGTGGAACGACCTTTCAATTCGAATGGGGCACTGTCATTTCCTGCAGGTTCCAGTTTTCATTTGACCATCTCTAGTTTATGTCATCTTAGTTTCCTTAGCCATCGACAAACAATGTTAACCATGTGCGTAAAATGATTCTCATGGAGGTAGAAAGATGGTTCCTTACACGAATAAGATATGATCAGAAGAGACTGCGAGGTATTCGAAATGACAGGCGCCCAGGTTGAACTGCGTAATAAAGAAAGAACAAATCATGTGGTCACCATTTTCCTTCTTCTCAACTTTTACCGTACGTTCACGACGAAATCCTATCTAAATACGGCGAAACACGACGCTATCTAACGCCATACATTCCAACTGAACAATGCTTCTTGTAACTTGAAAATCTATTTCTCCATTGTATCACCGCTTCTTGTATGTGTTGAAATTACCCACCCTGTACTACGTGGATTGTGCGAGGACATGACTAGAACCATTCTCATAAAATAAAAATTGCCAGAATCTATGGAATGGATGTAGTTTTGCCCGCATCCGACTAAGTCGTTTCCATGGAGGAACCTATTGCTCACGTTGCTCTACTCATAGCTGGGCTTCATAGGAGTAAATGTCGAACTGCTTCTAAGCCACGACGGTACTGCTTGTGGTTTGATCCCATCACTGCACAACATCCACATGTGTGGCTCCCACAAAGATCGTTGTTTCACTATGGGCTATAAACGTATTATCGTAAGAGAAACATCCACAGAAGCTTATATTACCATTTAAATAATTTCTCATGCATTGATCAAGCATCGATCCAGCAATGTAGTCCTTGGATTTCTTCCACATTTCCTGAAATTACAAAGGGAGTCGCTGGAAACCTTATATTTAACCCACATTACTTATAGATGTACAGCTACTCCAAGAACACCATGAGACTACTTCATGGCAGATTGAAAACCATTGATGTCTGGTGCTTTCTTAAATCCTAGCCAAATGAATTCGTAAGGTTCAGACAGACTAGGGGTCGTTGTGCTCATCACAACTGTAAACGCTAAGATAATGTCCTTGTGTTGTGATTCGTGTTGAGCATGGGATTTTCATGTTTCGTGCCTTTCTAATGCCTTACCTTAACAAATATTGGATCTTCCGTGCACATATCTTTATCGCATAAGCAAACAATCGTTGTATTACCACTTGCGAAACAATACGACCTTTCTTTGCTAACAGGATAGTGCTAAATAAGTACAAATAAATCATCGTTGTTGTGAAGGGGAACTACTTCTTTTGCTTCCAAGCTCACCATGAAAGAGACGCCAAATTCAGGTTTTTTAAATTTGTTTTCACTACTTGTCTTCTCGCAATCAATTGTAACTTTGCATCGATCGATCTGATCCCACAATTTCTGGAAACAATAGGTTGCTGTGGAATACGTAAAGCATAGTGATAAACACTTTACTCACCACATTAACTTGTTTAAGACATTTTGGGCACATTATTCCTCTTTCCTGGATTGGCATACTTTCCACTAAATGAATTGAAATGTATTAATATTTGCATATGAAATTCCTAAGCGTTATTTTAACCGGATCCTGAACCACAGTATCAATGTCTTGCGGTGTCAACAGCACAGACAACTACTTTTTGTAACGAAATTGTGTATGCCCCATGCTGAAGCATAAATAAACGCGCTATATTAAAAAAAGAATAAGATGGCAAATGAAGTAAGTGTTTTTGGGAAGACAAGGAACCAGGAGGAGGCCATCATGTACGAATGTGTGCTGCTCATGCCGACCGAGCCTACTCATGCCCAGCCATTAATCTTGTAGTGGGGAACTTGCAGCCATCATGCATTTTGTAGTTGCTAGTGGAAAATAGGCCTTTGAGTCAGTTGTCGGCACCGAGTAGCCACTAGCTTTAAGCAGAATGCTCGACTTCGTGAGAAGACGCCACGCGGGACTTTCGTAGTTGTCACAGGGCAATACCTCAAACTTGGGTAATTAAACCGTTTAGACACATAAATACAACATTAATATCGACGGAGAACTACTGGCACACAAATAAGGCAAGTTGAAGGTCATGAGGTGCTGCACCTACTACTGATGTGAGGATAACAAAGGCGTAAGAGTATTGTGAATGACCCTATTGTAACATTAGTACTATTACAACATCAACTTGATAACAATAGGAAGGGGATGCGAATGACGGCGCCCGCACTGGGGTGTACAATGGCCAAAATGCCGATGGCTAGAACAACAGAAGAATAAGATGCAGACGAGCCAAGCATTAGGCAAAACTAGAGATCTTATGTACAGCGGTCAAGTGTACATCAACATTGATCGATGAGGATAGCAAGTTACCTAAGCTTTGATGGTGGATGTGACTACGAACGAGATGAGACATCTGAGGAAAACGGTCAGGCCTTGGATAACGATATGTCTGCAATGTGAAGTTTGAGCATCGATGGGTGCCACCATTGCCTAAGATATCATGGGCCAGAAAGATAACGACTGAGAAATGATAAGCCTATAGCGGCTTAACAAATACACAGCATAAGGTGGCCAGCTAGTGGCCTTGTACGCATGGCGTACCGTATGGGAGGAATGGTACATGCCATCGATGGCGTTTAAAACAGAAACCATTTGAGGATAACCGCCGCTACTGACAATGCACCGCAGACAAATTGATAAACAATGAATATTGAAAGTTGGACGAGGATCAGGATAATGGCAAGGATATACTGGGCTGACGGGAAGTGTGGCGTAGTAACGGTGATGCTAAGCTAATGTACAATTCGCAACTGTCATTTAATAATGATATGATAAAGTTAATGTGCAATAATGACTACGTGCAGGATGACTTAACGATAATCTACATTGGTGGCATACGAGATCAATACTGTACGGATCTAACAGCTGACGAACCCTGACAGGGGGTGAGTCCGAATAGCAATTCACGAGGCTATTTATATGTTTTGTTTTGGAGAAGGCGGTATTTGGCACAGGTCCAGCTTCTTTACCGAAACCATTCCTCGGCTACCGTTTCGAAATCCTCTCGAGCCAAAGAGCAACTGGTGGAAGTAGCAAACATCCTCGTGCCCTTTTTGTTATTGTACGCGCAATGCCCTTTTCATTATTGTACGCATAATGCCCTTTGGACAGTAATAGCTAACAAAGTACAGATCGTAAAAATAGATTTGCATAACAAGACTGTTTGTAGGGATCGAAGTTCATTAGCATGGTATCAAATATTTACGTACTACGACATTTGCAAGGCAACTTGAGAAACAGTGATTATAATCCTTACACCAGAACATACAGTAGTAGAAAGATAGAGATAGATATAGAAAGAAATAGAAACTATTCTGGGAATAGTTGCTATAATGCATCTTACACAATGTACCAGACCAACAATGCTCAGTGATATCGAGTAGAGGAAGAAATTGTCTTGGTACCTTCTGTAGTTTTTGGAAGTCGGAAAAACTGTGGTGGCGATTTGTTCATAGAGTCCAAGTGCTCTATCATTGAGAGCTTCCATTAAGGACTTAGCGATGTCATCTATGAAGATCAAACGCGATTTTATCTCCTCACTTGCGGGAACGAGAACAAACATCATTCCAAACAACAAGCATATACTATTGAACCATTCATATGGACGTAGGAACCTCACTTCACAGAGGGGACCATTCCTTTAAAATACCATCGCATTCAGCGCTTGCTCCATGTCTAATAAGCTCATTAGAGCTTCACTTGACTTCACAATGATTTCAAACATCATCCATGCCAACTTACAATTGGAGAAGCTCTTTTCTGCATTCGGGAGAGAAAGGCTTCTGATGACGAATTCCTCAGTAAAATCTAGCATATTATAGACAATGAAGAGGCGCGTGTACCCAATGGTTAGAGGCTCCCTGTAATACACATGGAATTGATTCCGCGTCCCGAGTTCATCGAGCCTTCCACCCTCAGGGGTCGGCAAATTGTTCGGTCTGTGAGGATAGCAGCACCGAAGTGGCACATCGGCAGGCCACCAAGAGTCATTGTATAAGTCAGACATGCATTCATTCACCTCTAACGATGCTTAATGATGTCGAACTCGTGGCGCATCCCTCATGGATAGATCTTCGTCGTCGAGAGATTTATCCGTTCTTATCGATAATAAAACATTTTACGTAACAATACCGGTTACACTCGCTCGTTAACATGATATGCCTATTGTATTCATTAACAAAAAAAAATCCGAAGTAATCTAGTCGATTGAAAGAGCACATTACTTTGCTCACTGAAGCAGTTTCTTTGCTCTTCTATAATGCTTTTACAGAACAGATAGCTTCTATGACTGTGACTGATACTGGGTCCTCATTTAATGTAGTGTATATGTTGTTCTGCCAAAGAAAGCGTGGCCTGCTGGTCTTTCTTCACTTTCACTTTTCTTGAAAATCCTTAGCATATTTTGAGTGATTTAGATAAGAAGCATAAAAAAAGGTACTTGTTGCTAATCTCTGAAGGCATACGGTGCTTCGTTCGGTTCCAGTGTAGGATATAGATCTTTCCCATAGATACTAAAATACGTTAAATTGAAGACAGTAAAGAAGTAAATCGAAATCTCCAGTGTATTTAAATTCGATGGTATACAAACACAATCAGAACCTTAATAAATAGGTGTTAGCACAGGGTAACGAAATTCTCATTTGGTTTGGGAGCGCTGGGATACCAACTGCTTTAGCCTTGGATCGGTAGAGCATCTCAGATGAGGGTTGACTGATGGAGAAGAGCCGCTCCAAGCTATCGACTAGTAGTGACAATCAGAGTATTGTCGAAAATCCGAGTGACGCTTTCTAACGAGATTTCAAACTGTGTTCATAGGTTTTGATTAGATCGAAGTTGGCTGAGAAATGAGATCATTCGCATCTGAATAAGCGTCACTAGCGAATTTGCGTGTAATGTTTTGGGGGCAAATGACAATAATGGATAACTTACTTGCATGTATGTGAAATTCGCATTGCAGTAATCGCTAGCACAATAGCACAGAATGGTACTTCCTTCCTCCGCAGTCTCGGTTAGTATACAGAAATCTTGGCCTTTAAATTCCTTAAGCAGCTGTTTGTTGAATTTGGGCTAAATAGATAATTTTCCAAGTGACCAATTGCACAACAGATTTTTATCTGCCAATGGATTTTCTCACGTGGTTCCGATTGGCCATTCCAAATTGCATCACGTCACTGCCTATGAGATTTCCACAAAGTCCATTAATTGCAAAAACGCAGAAAGTGTTTCCGTGTTTCTCTTCCTGAATTTTATAATTGCTAGAGTGCTTAGTAAATTCCTACCGTATTCACCCACTCACATATGTTATCCTGGCGTTAAGATCCGGACAAAGTAGGCAAACTGATAGGGAAGGAGCGATTATGAAAAGGGCTAGATGAACTGAAAAGTTCAGCAATGAAATCAGAAATCGTAAGCTTGAACTAAGACACCTCTGTCGGTGACAATGAAGTTTTAAAAGATTCGTTTAAATTTGAAATCACTATGTGTAGGTAGATAGCTCCAAATGAGAGTCGTTTGTTTCTATTGCAATCTAAGAAATGCTTTCGCAACCTCGTTTACTGGGCGCGTATAGTGCAGTGGTCGAAGGCGTTCTACAAATATACCACCAAGCCTTCCATCCCTCCGGCGTGGACAAATTGGTACCAGACTTCCATGAGAGGATAGCAGCACTAGCTCGATACATCAGTAGGCCACCGTGAGTCATTGTAAACGCCAGATATGCATTCAGTCACCTCCAACGATGCTCAATTAAGTCGAGTGCATGGTGCACCTGATCAAGGCCGAGAGCTTTGTCCTTTGTCCTTTTAATCTCATGTACTAACACTTTTTTATTAAGACAATATAAGATGTCAGCTATGGAAATGCCGTTTATGAAGCACATTTTTTACAAGCTTATTCGGATCCCAACACTTCTCGCGCTCAATTCGTTTAATCGCATCTACCATTCACAGCGGTCCTCAGGCTTTGCGTGCTGGTTGAGGATCCTTGCTTTTCTTTATGATTATTACTGAATGAGTGTATCGATTCTTCCAGGAATCTTGAGAGTACCGACACCTCAAAGATAGGAAGCTCAGTTGACTGACCGTGCGGTGAACTAGGGCTTCGTGCGCATCGAATGGCATCACCAGTCCTGTTCCGCCCTCACTCCAATCAACACAGTGCACTGCGTAAAGCACCAGTCATTAGAAGAAACGCTATTACCTCAAGTGAGGAAAGATGAACGCCATGGAACGCTTTTTCTAGAAAAAATCACGCCGAGAATCGTTCCCAGACAGTGACGTAGCAGCGATGTCAGAAGTTCCGACGATCGCATAATTCCTCACGCTGATAGCTGTCAATATTGACAGGTTACCTAAGTATCAGCAACAAGTAAATTTTATTTATCATCAACCGATTGCGGTTGTTGACAGCGACACTTCCATTATGATTAGTGAGTTTCTTACATTGGCTTCATATGATTATCTAAAGTTGGATGGTACTGGGCAACAGGATTATGGACCCCCTCCTATGAAATAACAGGATTTCTATAAAGGATAAAAGATAAAGCTCTCGGCGTTGATCAATCCTGAGGGATGCACCATGCATTCGACTTCATTAAGTGTCGTTGGAGGTGATTGAATGCATATCTGGCCTTTTACAATGACTCGCGGTGGCCTGTCGATGTACCAGTGCTGCTATCCTTCCAGACAAGTCTGGTACCAATTTGCGGACCCCGGAGGGATGAAAGGCTTGGTGGGCCCCATGGGCGTAGGGATGCGTGCGTGCCGCAGTGGCGCCTCCAACCACTGCGCCACACGCACCCCAGGATTTCTATATCTTAAGAAAATATTGAGCACTTCTTCGGATCCGACTAGGAGGTTTACAACAGCACGGAAGAAAATGCAGCTACATGGTATAGTAGCGGGAATGTCGCAAAACTTGAGAACTCGAAATTCTAACCACTTATTGAGACGTATGTATAAAGACACGGAGGGACGGACGACCAATTGGGAACGCTCCTGCCGGGCTATTTTAGAACTTCAAGGAAAATTGCTAGACCAGCATTCTACGACAATCAAGATGAAATGGAAATACTCAAGCAGTAACCGAAGCCACTCCTAAAAGTTGGAAGACCTTCGTGAACAATGGATGAGAGGAAAAGAATAGAATGTAAGAAGTGCTGAGATCCGGACAGTAGACGTGAAGACGAATGCAGTAAAATAAAATGAAATAAAAATTAAAAAAGTATTGGGAAGTTACTTTTCATGTTTATTGCAGGATCCGATAAGAAAGGCCTACATATAGATTAATGAACGTCAATAAATAACTACTATGATAGGGTAAACGAATTATCATGACGTACTCACCGCTCATTCCTTGACGTCTCATGAGCTCCTCACTTACAAAATGAACCACACCGTGTTCAGAATGCTTGATATTTTTGAGCAAGCCTTATCTCATGTTTTGTTAGCTATTAATTCCAGTAGTTCGCACCTCGTTCAACGTTTGCACTTTCCAAGCGAAAGACAAGATAGATGAGACCTTCTTATTCTAGCTAGAACTATTGTTTGAGGGAGTGTGCAGCAGAAGACGAGACAATCAACTGTACGTCTACAGTACAGTAATCCCTGGAGGTAGATTAGTGGTGCTTCCACTGCAGATGTAAATGCAGTGGCAAGGCTTGGTGTCAGTCGCTTTCCCATTGTCAACTCTCCCACTTGTACGTAATGTTTTCCGGTCTATCTGAAAACTGAGCCGTTTAGGCACTCCTTTAAGAAGACATCAGCTGCTGAATCGAGAATTCATACATAATTTTTTGCTCCTTGGCGTTCCATACAGAGTTCGAGGATAGTTTGCATAGCGGTGTTAGCTGATACGTTAGCGCAAAAACGATAACGGAACCAGGAATATCTGGGTGTTGGTAAGATAGAATGAAATGCGTTTCAACAACTAAAGAAGTATTACGGTTAAAAACCTTGCTAATCTTTTGTCCATTGGTCCATCTAGTCTGCTAGTGATGGATCTAACATTGAATAATAAAGGATCGGTAGACGCAGTATCACCAGTGGTTACTAACTATTCCCCTAGGCAGGTACGGAGCAGATCATGTAGGTAATTCAAGGTTAACTTGAGAAATAACTGATGGCATTAGACCTGCCGTTCTTGCCACCTTGACCCATTATTTGCTCAATTTTAGGTAACGAGTTTTGAAGTCTGTTCCACATGACAGGCGATAAAAGGAAACATGTAGTCGAAACCACAATAATTAACTTCTTTTCCACTGTCTGTTATTTTTTGTGCTAGGGTATCATGTGAAATGCAACTACAATTAAGTTGAAATGTACCGAAAGCTGGGAACCCCAGGTCGGCTTCAAGCCTGCGACTACGCTTTCGTGGAGCTCTCGAGTTACCGATTGCAGCAATGAGGCCCTTGTTCTACCTGTCTCTTGACTAGTTTTTTTTTTACCCTAGCAGTGCTATCAGTAATCGAATATCAACGGAGTTGACATGTGGAGCGCAAATCAAATCTTGTTCTAGATACTTTTCGTTATCTTAATATCTAACTGACGAGAAATTATTGCACTCTTTACGCTTAAACCTAACGGATGTTTAATCCAATGTTTTCTCATCTTGTCAGCAGTCGAACCTCTGTTGTCCCAAATGTTTGTGTTTCGGAGCTTGGAACAAAACCTCTTCGCGCAACAATGACTAAGGATTTTGAAAGTTTCATCCACAAGTATCCGAAATTTGCTGTTAGCGTCACTGTTAGGCTTTGATGTCTAAAGAACATTTGAGAAAACAGTGGAGTGTTAGAATTAAAATGTTAAATTTCATTTGCTGCCTATTACAACTTCTCTATTACCCTTTCAAGGGCTAACGCGTTCACCACTACACCATGCGGATCCTTCGTTTCACCTGTCTCTCAGGTAGTTTCTTTCGATCAGTGCCATCAACAGTTACCCATCAACGAGATTGTTCTGTGGAGCCCAAATCGGCACTGAACCCAGTTAAGCTGGGGCTGTAGTTGAAATCATAATGTTAACTTTTTATTTGCAGCCTATTTCAGTTTCGGATCAGATCCAGATCAATCCCTTTAACGAATGATTGCTGATGGCTGGTAGATAGGAAACAAGCTGAGAGACAGGCGAAAAGAAGGACCCGCACAGTGTGGTGGTGATCGTGTAAACCCCCGGAAAGGGTTATAACGCGTTCGTTCTCCACCGCAGATACTTGCGGTCTGGAGTTTTGCAAATATCTCAGCATCATTACAGTGATAGTATTATTTCTTCTAGTTCTTGTTCTTCATCCTTGTGTTGCTGCTTGAAGTTTGGTTTTGTTACATAGTCTATCTTGAAGCTCGTATAAGGTTCATGCGACCTCACTCAAGATTTAGGTTCAGCTGGTGAGAAACTTGGATCTAATTCTAACAGTGAGCGTGCCCTGTCAGAGCGGAGCATGTCTCCTTGCACAGTAACGTTTGATTTTTCTGGCACATTATTTACATTACTGCAGCTCGTATGATCTTTGCTAATGCTGTTTGTACAATTCACTGTTCTTCTTAAATGAGCAAACACGAGGTTGCAATTGCAGCATTTATCAGCATACATTAGCTGACGTTTCGGAGGTCTCACCTTCTTCGGAGCCTGAAAAGGCCAAATCCACACGCAATCTGCTCAGCGAAACACTCTCATAACCTCTGCAGATAGGAGTCAACCCACAAGTTTGCATTCGCGGGATAAACAGCCCCTTTTAAACGCTCACCATTTTATTCGTTGGTTTCATTTTATTCGTCTATACGTTGGCGAAACGAATAGACCACTTTACGTTCGTTTAGAGAAACACCTAGTTGCCAAATTTAAATTGAAACTAAACCTTCCACTAAGCGCGCCAAAACATAAGAGCGTAAAACTCTTAAAAAGTTTCAGATTATTTCTAAAAATTCAAAAATGAATCGCACTGGGGAGTATCTTCTGATCACGCGTGAACTAGCACCAAACCTTATGCTGATTCCTCGACCTGACCCAGGCATATTCCTCGCCCATGTATATACTGCTGCTCCCGCGAGTTATTGGAATACTCACAACGAGTAAAACGGTGCGAGCTTAAAAGGCTTAGCTGCTTATAGTGCGAATGCAAATTGATGTAATAGTACCCAGGATCGACTTTCCATTAACCTCGGCATTGGATTATGAATTCGTCGTTTTCTCTGTCAGCAATCGCGAGGTTGTTAAACAGCATACGTTTACCTCCACACAATAACACACATACAACACAATCGTAGCTGACGTTTCGGCGGAATCACCTTCTTCAGAGCCTGGAAGGGTACACTAATACGCAACTTACTAGGTCAAACACTTCAAAAGCACAAACAGAAAGATGAAAATCTGAGCGATAATTACAAGATCTACGGCTTCTCGAAAAAACCCACCGCTTTTCTCACCTGTCTTCCATCGAGGAAGAACATCCACTCAGAGTCGCATATGGCTGATGACTGCAGCACCCTCCGTCAACGATCGATGCGAAAGTAAGGGGCGAGATCACGCGTGATCTCGGGACATTCCACCCTGCTATTCATTGTAGGATTTTTGGCGTTTATCCAAAAAGCCTCGAGGAGTTTGCGCGTTGGTGTTTTTGTATCCCGTGCGAGGATAACGACTTTTATATCAAAATCGTCTCCGCTATGCTTTTGTATCCTATGCGTGCCTAGTGGGGTACTTTGTCTCACTTTTCGTTTGCCATCTAGGTGTTCTTTTATGCGGATACATAAAGGTCTGCCTGTTTTGCCAATATATTCGTCTCAGCAAGTACCACAAGAGATCAGGTATATCGTACTTGAACTCATGCAGTCATCGTCCCTTCCATAAGGGCAGATTACGCAATTTTGTGTTTCACATAGACGGTCATATAGGCGGCTACGAACTAACTGACGACGTAGAGGATCCGGTGGTATTTCAACTAACGTTACCGATTCCTCTAGATCTGCCCCTCTTAAGCATCGCTTCATCACTGCACTTTTTCATCGCTAATGAAGGGCAAGGTAAACGGGACTTTGTTTTGGCCAAACCGTTCCTTTTGGAGCGTCGCTCTCTCTAGAAACTTATCTCGTGGGGTTAGAATTTCGTAGCCATTGGAGATTGCTATTTGCCGAGCCAAGTCGAGCGATTCTTCCCCTTAGTTCCCTACTTGTGCACACAGAGGTGGCTGTTTGAAGCATGTTTCTCACAAACGCTCTCTTTGTGTGTGAAGGGTGGGAAGAAAGGGAATGAACCAGGATGTTTTTGTTACTTGGTTTTCGATACCACTTCGTCATGTAACCGCTACCTGACAAGTTAATTTGAACGTTTAAAAACGGGAGCCAGTCGTCCTTCGGTTTCTCCCGGGTGAACTTGATGTACTCTGACTGCTCGTTCAATAATTCAAAGCATTTGTCCATTTCCTCCTGTGTAGAGAAGACGACAAAACAATCATCCATATATTTGCGGTAGAGTAGCTGCCGGAGACCGACAGCGGGGGCCTCCACTCTAGACATAAACGCAATGGCAAGGCTTGGTGCCAGTCGCTGTCCCATTGCCAGCCCCCTTATTTGCACATAGTATTTCCCAGACCATCTGAAAGTCGAGCAGTTTAGGCACTCCTTTAAGAGAGTCATAAGCTGCTGGATGGACAAGCCATGCATTTTTTTCCTTCATGTTCAACAAGGAGTTCGAAGATGGCTTGCATTGCGGAGTCATTCGATACGTTGGTGGAGAGCGCGGTAACCTTAGTTCCCTACTTGTGCACACAGAGGTGGCTGTTTGAAGCATGTTTCTCACAAACGCTCTCTTTGTGTGTGAAGGGTGGGAAGAAAGGGAATGAACCAGGATGTTTTTGTTACTTGGTTTTCGATACCACTTCGTCATGTAACCGCTACCTGACAAGTTAATTTGAACGTTTAAAAACGGGAGCCAGTCGTCCTTCGGTTTCTCCCGGGTGAACTTGATGTACTCTGACTGCTCGTTCAATAATTCAAAGCATTTGTCCATTTCCTCCTGTGTAGAGAAGACGACAAAACAATCATCCATATATTTGCGGTAGAGTAGCTGCCGGAGACCGACAGCGGGGGCCTCCACTCTAGACATAAACGCAATGGCAAGGCTTGGTGCCAGTCGCTGTCCCATTGCCAGACTAAGATGTTCCTCCGTTATTTTAACATCCAGCTGGCGAGGAATAACTACGAACTCTCCCCACTTATCACTAACAGACAATCTTATCGTTTTAGAGTTTATTAATTCTCTAATTTCTCGCAGGCCACATTTTTGTGCGGCTGTGAGGTTAGAGATAAACCTTCTATCGTGGTAGTGATTAAGGGTCTTGAGAACGCCGTCCGAAAATATGCGGAATTTTATGTCAATTCCGTAGTTAGAGTCCCGCTGTCTGGAAAAAAGTTCTAGGGAAAGGAGATGGCTGTAATGCCGCCGCCTCTTGATTTTCAACTCTGTTTGCTGTTCTTTGCTTAGCCTGATAATGGAGTCGATCTTGAAGTTCATAAAGGTTGCATGCTATCCTACGCAAGGTTGTTTTAGAAATGGGCTGTGATGGTGAAAAGCTTGGGCCCAGTTCTATTACCGAGCGCGCACTCTCAGGTCTTTTCATGCCTCCAAGTACGGTGACTCTAGACTTTTTTGGTGCATCATCAACCGTATTTTGTCGTCTAGCAAAGTTCGTTTGTCTATGGTTTCTTGAAGCCGAGACACTCGAATTATTCAACAGATTCTCAAACTTTCGTTGAAAGGCTATTTTGACACTAGACCTAATAGAATTGCATATTAATATTGACTCACCAACTATTCTCCTCCAAAGTTGATCCTCCAAATACAAAGCACAAAATTGTTCCTTCGTCACACATTTCATCTTCCTCGCGAACACTTCGTTCCGTTTGCTTCGTAGTGCAGCTCGAAGTAGCTCCATTTCGATGCCTCGTACTTGTTGGCTGTCCTCTGGTTGACCACACATCTCGCGAATTCGCTTTCGTTTTATCAACTTCGGCACGACTCGATGTTGAATGCAGCGGATCTCGCCCCTTACCTTTGCATCAATCGTTGACGGGGGGTGCTGCAGTCGTCAGCCATATGCGACTCTGAGCGGCTGTTCTTCCTCGGTGGAAGACAGATGAAAAAAAAGCGGTGGGTTTTTTCGAGAAGCCGTAGATCTTGTAATTATCGTTTAGATTTTCATCCTTCTGTTTGTGTTGTTGAAGCGTTTGACGTAGTAAATTGCATATCATTATGCCCTTTCAGGCTCTGAAGAAGGCGATTCTGCCGAAACGTCAGCTACGACTGTGTTGTATGTGTGTTATTGTATGGAAGCAAATTTATATGTGTTATGTTTTATCTAGTGAGGTCAGGAAAGTGTTCGGCTGAGTATATTGCAGATCAGCTTTCCCTTTCCAGGCTCTGAGGAAGACGAAATCATCAAAACCTCACCTACCATGTGTTAATAGATTATATAATATCAAACCCTTTTTCCTTCGTTAAAGAAGAAACAGCGAATTATTGATCACTGCTGAGCTTAACAGAATTTCGGTCCTGAGAATTCATTGCTGAGATGTTTACATATAGCCAAGGCGACTTTGAACGTTACTTCTTCGGTTATTCGTTCACTGCGACACACCGGCCATACCAACTTGTAAAGATCTGCCAGCAATCTGGGTTCCATTCAATGCCGCAATTGCATTGCAGGCGTCCGCGTAATTCATCATTGTTATAAAAGCATAGCCTTTACATTTCCCCGTTGTAAAGTCCACGTACAACCTTCGCACTCAAAACGGCTCCAAACGAACCAAATAATTGCCAAAGAAGACTATCCTCTGTATCCTGACCTAAGTTGTAAGCGAAAAGACAAAAACCAGCTGGCTCGGCAGGAGCTGCTACGGGAGGCGCTAAGGTAGCCAACTGCGTCGCGGCAGGTGCTATTGCAGCCATGCCAGCTAGAGCATTCCTTTGGCTCATCTGGATCATAGCCGCGAGGTTATCAGCTGTCTGTGCGGTTAGAGTTGGCGCAGCGGCGATTGCACCCACAGTCGCGCCCAGAGGAGAGTACCGATATTTTGTTGCTAGAGGAGTGTGAAATACTGGACCAATGGTAGAACGAAGTGGTGCACTAGCTCCAAGAAGAGTAAGAGGCAGTAGATTAGTAGCAGCTACTTGTTGAGCCACTTCAAGCTCTTGAAGAACACTTTTTACACTGTTGGTGTTTACACATTGGTGCTTGATAGTTCAACGACCCGTCTTCACTGGTTGTGCAAGCCCCAGCATAGTCACCATTTTTCGGAGATTTGTTGGTTAAGCCATTGTGGTTCCCTGCAATCCCGAGGTCAGGCTAGCCAAAGTCTGCCCCAGGTCTTCAACACCAGAGGCAGTCGCAGCCTTTGTCGACAAGAGGGAGATTTGACACTATACGACTTTGATAGCAGGACAGTGGTGGATCCTGGTACTAGTATGAGGTGTTTGTATAATTTCTTGAAACCGTCTTAGGCGATTTTCGAATTCGCGAAGTTGCAGTAGCATGTGACCTAATAGGGTTACACATACACTGAAGCACCCACTAACCGACCAGCCAAAGGTTCTTTTTTTTTGAAATCATTGAAGGCGAAGTACCAAAGAGTTTAATCATCGTGTACATGCAATCCGTCAACCGGAATCCTTTTCGAAACCCTAATTGCTGGCCTGACCGTTCTTGGCTCTTGTGTTCAGTCAATCCTATTGAGGATGACAAGTGAAAAGCTTGTAAATGGAAGCCAGTGTCCATATTGAGCAGCAATTAATGATGTTGTTCACCCCTCCACTTTTCTAAAACATTTTTGTACAGGTTTTCCATTGATTAGGAATATTGTTTGTTGACTGGTTACAATCAACAAACTATTTAGCACTCGTCCAGCTTATGCTGGATGCTACCTCGTTTGCAAGGGAATAACACGTTCTATTTATGTAGTTTGTGTGGTGTTTTTTCCATGAAAAACCTAACAACTTCCGTCAAAGAGGCTGTTTACGCGTAGTAGTAATTAACCTCTCTGCTTGAGTAGACAAAGAGTCTAATGTTAAGGGCAAAACTCCTAACTACCTTCAATTTACATCCTGGTCTAGAGTAAAAACATGAATCCAGTTCGTCAGAGAATTTTTTCCACTCATAAAACCAATTTCATTGTACTCAGAAACCCAAGCGAAACAGTTACGACTTCCGGTAAGGCAACTGAGAACATAGTTCGAACTTACGAACCGAGCCAGTGTGTTTATGATCACTGGCGAAACGTTCCTCAGGTGTTCAGATATTATGCGGACTTGTAAAAGAAGCGCTGTTACTAAGACAAAAGATCGTCTTAGATCGACAGTCAATACACTTCTCCGCCGCTGTCTAAAACACCGAGCCGTCCTGAACTTCATCAAACGAAGGCGACTACACGATGTATCTGGATTACCAGAGGGCAGTCACCGACTACTGAACATCGAATTGGGAATACCACGCACCTGTCTACGAAGCCGACAAAACCAGATGTTCGCCAAGTGGAAGAAGTGCGAGACGAAGGAAAACTTTTGTGCTCAGTATTTGGAGGACCGCCTCTGGAGGAGAATAGTGGGTAGGTCAGTGTTGATTTGCAACTCTATTAGGTCCAATGCAAAAGTAACTTTGCGGAGAAAATTCGAAGGCCTTTTGAGAAAATCGTATAACACGACTTCAAGAGCGCACAGAAATACCGCTAACGAACATCAAACAGTTCACAGTGGGATAAATAACGTGCAAGAAAATTCAAGGCTAATCGTGTTAGGACGCACGACTCTCCCTCACGGTGCATGCTCGTTATTAGAATTGGGACCGAGTTTCTCACCATCTGAACCTATTTCTAAGGTAACCTTGCGTAGGGTCGCATGTAGTTCACATGAACTTCAAGATAGACTCGGCAAAAAGGCTAGAGAAATGAAACGGAAAATAGATGCGAACAAAACCAAGTGGGCCCTACCAGTAGCACCATTTCATCAGCCGTTCTTTAGACAACAAGAGCCCCATAAATAAGTTGATGTGAAATTTCGGTTGTTTACGAATGAAACTTTTAAGATCCTTAATCACTATCGCGCGAAAAGATACAACTCAAACCTCACTGAAGTGCAAAAACGTGATATGTAAGAGGTACGAGAGCTGATAAGGTTGAAGAACATTAGACTATCCGTTAGTGATAAGGGTGGAGATTTAGTCGTAATTCCACATCAGTTAGATGTTAAGATAACGAAAAAGCATCTTGAAGATGCTTCACTTTATCGCCCATCATCTGAGGAGTTTAAAAGTAAATAACAATAATTGAACCATGATTGGGCAAAATTGTTTCAAATGAAGTAAGTGCATCTATAAACCGCTGTTTAAGAAGGGCCGGTCTAGAGAATTCGGTAACGATAAATGAAATTCCACCGAGTAATCTAAGATTTCAGGTAGTTCGTAACCGCCTATGTGACCGTCTAAGAACACCTAGTCGGCAAACGTAAACCAAATACCCCACTAGGCACGCACAGGACCCAGGGACATAGCGGGGAGGACTTTGAGGTACGCATCACGATCCTCACACGAGGATCGAGAACACAAGCGCGCAAAACTCTCGAGGTGTTCTGGACTAATTCCAGAAATCCGAAAATGAACCGCAGGGAAGAATGCCTCATTATCACGAGTGGAATTCTGTGCGGTTGGTCTCCTCGCGACACAGTGAGTGGAAACCTCATAAAAAGCGGTGACTGTGCAAAGTTATGTTCTATGTGATTGAAATCCTGATTTAGTGTTTTCTCTGTTGGTCGGAGCTGTTTGGTCGAATAGATTGCTATCAACTTGACCTTTCCAGGCTCTGAGGAAGGCGAAGTCCGCCGAAACGTCAGCTTATTCGTAAATAAGGAATAAAATAATACCTCGCGTTTGTTCAACAAGAATACGAAGTATAACTGTTCCGTCCTAGCGTCTGAGTACAATCATCTACGATTTGAAATTAAGGAAGCTTTTGTAGTCTTTGCAAATGATTTTCCAGCGTCTGCAGCTTCTGCATTGTTTTGCAAGTTCGCAGGTGAATTGGCGGTTGCTGCAACAACAGCAATATCGGTTACGTAAAACCTTCGATCTACTATGATATAATCTGTTCTGTTATAGTAGTGTCCATTGAGACACTACCACACCCAGCATTTAGAGTGAGACCTCTAGAATTGCGAGTTACTACTAATGGTGCCAGTCGTAACGATAAACTCAGTCAACCCTCTGCTTGTTCCATTCTAATCCATGGGTCTCAATATAAAGTTCTTCAGAATTTCCTCTGGTTTCAGTCCTGTCGTTAAAATCTCCAATGATGACCTTAAAGAATGTATGGTCTTCTCTGAGACGTCCAAGTGGATATGAAGCGCTTAGATTTCGTCTTCGTCATAGCTTGATGTTTGTGCTTAAGCGACGAAGATTGTCAAAGCCGGCATTGATCCGCATCTCCTCAATGGTAGACTTGCGATTTGGATGGTTGTTTTGGTGAGTCGATATTCATGACCAAACTCATGTCGACCAGAACGCTGACGCGCCCCACTTTGCTATCGCATGTTCCGAAAAGCAGTTCTTCTACGGTGTTGCGGATGACGTTTAATGAGTGGCCTCTTCTCTCTCAGCCAGTCCGATGACATCGTACCTTATCCTTCTTGCCTGCGTGACCAATTCCTCTATTGAGGATACAAATGTAAGTTTACATACATTGTAGATACAGATCGTCACCATAGTCCCTTGCGGTGCAGGCAGCCTTTCCGTACTTGTCCTACCCAACGCTGCTGTATCGTGGGCTCTTTTGAGGTTAGGGGAATGAACCCCGTCTATATTACTATGCTTAGTGTTTAATACCCACAGATAAATTGCTGAGCTACGAATATGGAAGCTGAGTATTCTCACGGATAGCTTGCCAGTCTATCCCCGAGTGGACGGGAGAGTATTTGTTATAGGCGACTCCTAACCGTCCCCATAAATTTCCTTGCACTTGATTGGAGGCTTTTCGCCGAATTGACTCGTAAAATATAATCTTCATAAACGATAACACCACGCACGGATGCATAGATTCTTCGTGAGCACAGAAAGTATTGTCAAATCGGTGCAACAGAAACAGGAAGCCATCCCCTGAGGATTAACCCTCTATCTGCCACCCGTGGACGCGCCACTTTGCCTCGCGACCGAACGACGAGGAATCTCTTTATGAGCGAGATCCGTGAGATTTACGATGTATATTCAGAAAATTTAAAGACTAATCCAAAGTTCTAAAGTCTTGAATGCAAGCGTAGTAACCATGAAGATCGGGAAAGAATACTCGAGCTCCAGAAATCGAATTTTTTCATTGGTAGAACATGTTAGCTTGCATCTTATTAGAATGCATCGGTAGATTCTAATGGTCTTTGCTCCAATTAAGGATGTTTTCTATGAATTTAAAGATTTATCTTTAGAAATGAAACGGTGGATTACCATACCCATATCAGTAAATACTTCGCTGGCTCACAACGAAGTAGTACTTTTGTAAACCGGCTTTCACTTAATTTCATCATGAGTTGTCAATATATTCTTTAGATTATTCAACTTACACAAAGCTGCAACGAAGTTTTATTCCGCAAACCTTTCGTGCCATCTTCAGAAGCTCGCTGGATAAAAAGGCACTTCATTCTACCGGCACTCCACTCCACTGGAGTCGATTCAATGTGATTTCCAAAATTAAGTCTGCAAGAATGAATGGCTGTGGGCATTCGACTCGCATCACAACACTTCTGGAGAAGGCAAAGGCCCTCAAACTTTAGCCGAATAATAATTTCATAATAACCATGTGTAAGCTGAACAATCCAAAAAGGACATAGGTGTCTAAGCTTATGCCAAATATTCCTAGCACCAGAACAAATATTGAATCATAGGTTAAATAAATAGAACAGCTTAAAATAAACTTTCGAGTAGACGCGGGTTCTATCGATTCATTTGTTGGTTGTAAATAAATTCCAGGCGTTATTTTAGGTCTCAAGCAAGCCCATGCGGTGTTGTCATCACCTAGTGTGCCGACACTGTGACGTGGACTCAAGTCCGTCGCCGGCCTCCCGAGTAGGTCCACCGGTTGCGACGAAAACACGAGTTGTGGCCGTAGAACGAATCCGGAGCTGAACACCGAGGTAGATCCCTTCCTATTGTGACCAAGAACTTTATTCGTTTTTGGTTGCTGAATTGTTGTCACTGCGTCCATCTCTTCAGCGTTATGCATTTTGCGTTTTCACTCTGCTCATAACTGAAATTGCTTAGAACTTTGTTGAAATCGCCGTCAGCTGTGAGCTAGCTGATTCCATTCTGCCTCCCCCCTCTCCGCCTGTCTACGGGTCACCTAGTGACTAAGAAGCAGATGTAAGCCTTGAAACAATTCTTCCCTTTCTTTCGCCTTTTGAGACGTTGCTTAGTGGAATATTCTTTCATCTCATTAACACAATCCCCAACAAAAGTATCTAATTCCGGTAACAAAACAACTATAATACGTAGAAATGCTGATATTCGCAAAATTTTCTAGTAGGAAAGAATCGAAGACGCAGATGACGAGGGTGTCGATGGCAGCGTTAGTTAGGAAACCGACTAAAACGTAAGGCAAGGGCTACAGTGGTGCAGTGTGTAATACGTGAGCCACGAAAAGGGTTATCAAGGGTTGGAATCTGGCGGGGTGTTCAAGTTTTCCACAAGCATTATAATGGTTGTATTTTAAATCATACCCTGTTGTGAAAAACAATAATGGGTAGTAAATAAAAGGTCTACACTGTGAAGAGGTACTGGTTCCTAAGGCGCACTATGCTGATGAACGTGCGCATTGTGAATTCAAAGCTTTTCTATAATCAATAATGTAACTTCAAGTATATTGATTGGTTGTAGCTCTCGATAGATTGACGTCTTCATGACTTAGCAGGAACGAACATGTAAAACCTCAGTATCACCATTATCTTTCACGTCGTTCAAATTTTGTTAGCTCTTCACTTTTCCTCTCTTCAGCCTCTGTAGAATGAAATGCTTGGTATTCCCTTCATAGTCTTCCTGCTCGTCCCGACGAAATGTGTTCTTTCTTGGAATGATCCCAAATCCCAGTAAAGGAGGCAGTCAACAAATCAGTTATCAGTATACAGCTGCTTTCCTTCATGCAGTAAACTGCCCTAGAAACCAGATCATATGGAGAACCACCAACTCGGTCACATTTCCACTTATGAATGCGTTACTCATGAATGCACCATGATTCTAGCTGCTTCATGTGCCCATCCACAATCGTCCTAACATAAAACTAGTCATGCTAGTTCACGTCATGGTCATGCATGCTGGCAAATCTCCCTTTGATCCACAAGGACGGCGATGGCGTGTGGTGATGACGACCTGGTGCACACTTTAGCCAGGCTGACCTCGGGACTCCAGTGAACCGCAGCGGCTAAAACAGCAGAACCCCGAAAAAATGGAAATTATGCTGGGGTCGCACAATCAGTGAAGACCGGCCAGCCAAGTAGCCAACTAAATAAGTAAGTATCATGTGCACAACCTTACCCATCAAACAAAGTGGTCCAACATTTTCCCGAATCTCTCCTCTACGACTACTTTGAAGCACAGCTAGTAACGAATTCTCCACGAAATTTTATAGGACGGGAAAATCTGAGAATTGGTCTCGGACGGAAGGCAATATCGATCGATTGAAGAACCGTCGAACCATCATGTCTTGAGTAGGAAGTGTTATTTTACTTCATTTGCCATGATGTTTTACGTTGTCCAGGTCTATGATCCGTACAAGGTAATTTTCTTACTCATCCTGTTGTACCTGAGCGATTTTTATAGTATCGATTTTTGTTTTGTTCATAGTGTGAACCTAAATGTTTCACAGTAAGGCTCAGGATCATGTTTGGGTTACATATGTCTCTAGAGTGTGATGTCATTCGCGAAGTATGCTGTAGAGTTTTAACAAGGATTACTAGTTATTGCACTTTAAATTAGACACCATAGGGAGAACTTACAAAGTTCAAGCTGCTATCTGTGATACCCTTAACCCATAACGGCCACTATGAACGGTATAGTGTCCATAGCAGTTTGGACCAAACGACAGTATCGACACTACATAGTCTATGCCCAGTTGAGTGGGTTCCAGTGTCTTTTTTACCGCACTATTCGATAACTAATAGAAATAAAATGGAAATAGGAGTGGGACCAGAGGAACCATTCTCTGCCTAGAAACTTAATGGTTTTTGAAAAGCCTATTCAGAACGTCCATTGACCGGTGCAAGGCTAACAATCTGTTGTTGTTTCATTTAATCACTATAGTCAGTGTATGGGATGTCCGGACATTAAAAAGACCAAAATAAACTTGTCACAGGGTGCATGGTACTTCCAAGTGTTGACAGCAATGTACTTGCATAATAGACCATAATACACGGTAAGTGCTAACATGCAGATATCATTAGTACCCATAGAACGATGGAGCAAAGTCTCCTGTGCAATCGTGTTATGTTCAGAACCTCCAGGGTTCTCTAGTTATTGAGAAGCTACTTTTCAGTGTCAATAAACCAGAAAGCCGGCAGAAGCGACTTAATCATACTCGGCCGAGCTGACGACAGTGAACGGCGCCAGGGCCTCGTTGAATTATAGACGTTCTGTCACACTAATTCTCAAAAAAAGTAAATTTAGAGGTTTTCGCCGTTTGTTAATGGATGATTTGGGTAGGGCCTTTCTGCGTCATCAGAACACTATGTACGACATGAACTTGGAAGTGCGAAGGATCTATTGGAGGGAAGTTCCAAGTTTGTATTAAAAAAATTGATGAGTGCAATCCCACAAGAGCTACATTTGCTTGGCAGGATAGTGTGCCTGAGGGCTCATCTTTCCTTGCCTAATCTAAGCCTAATATGTTCGGTGTAAATCGAACTTAGCGACTATGCATATCAAGCCGTCCTGACAACACTTGTTGTTCGACAACCGTTGTTGAGTGACATGGACTGACAAGACGAGTTTGAAGCGTACCGCTGACCATGCTGCAGATTCTGCAGATTAAGATTGTAGCTCCCGACAACTGAGCGTATTACGGATGGGCTTAGGAGTTGCGCATAGTGAGCTGAGTATTTCGGTCTGTGTGTACACTATTCTCCAATATGTTACGCTTAGGAAAGATTGTCGGATAATGACAATGGTGGGAAAAAAAATGTGCAATTGGCGAAATTTTGTATTGATTCTATTTCTTTGCAATAAGTCAAATTGCTACAATCCACACTATCCTCTCATTAATTTCCGTTTTCGTTTTGATGTAAGTCACTTTCACTTTTTAGTAATCACTGAGTAATGAGTGAACTATGCAGTTGGATGTACAAAGGCCTCTCCACTTCTTCCACATGTAAAACAGTACGGTATAAATATCACGGTATGTTTCTTAGCCAGGTAACTCATACGGACACCACATTCGATAGCTGTTCTATAAAGAAAAAAGCGTGAGATTTTACCTCATATCACTGTTACTGCTACTTCAGAATTATTGACAACAGGACGATTGCGATATGTAGCACTTTTATTCAAGTAACGGCAAGAAACTATACAACAGCGGAGCGAGTAATACGATGACATAGTGAAGTGATGCTCCTGTGTTTCTTGAGCGATTACAGTAGTCTCTTCTACAGCAAGTACTGATGCAATAGATGTTTGGCCCACCATATATATACGTCCCATCTTTCTGAAAGTTGATTCTCGATTACATTTTACTTGTGCGTATATATACTAACCTGACAAACAACTTCGGGATTACATTCATCAATGCCTGTTGCCCGGTCGCACATTAGATTCACTGTCGTAAGATCGTTGGATATCACTTCTTGCCTGGTAATAAATAAATTCTAAGGCACTACTATTTACACTAATCTTATCGGCTTTTTTACATTGAGACACAACTCATCATACCACTGCTTATAGTTGTATTCTGAACATGATATCTGATTTTTTCTCTATAAATCTAAAATGAAGACGTCTTATTGGTTTCCACCTAGCAGTACATACTTCACACAAAAATTGCTTCGACAATCTGCCAATACCATCTCTTCCTTCAGAAGCACACCGCTTTGGTACCACTCCTGTCCTAAATGTGAGAAATAATAAAAACAATGTCACAGCGGAATCTAGTTATTACAACGTAGTGAACACTATGTTGTAGTAACAATACTGATTTTGCAATAGTCCCATTATCCAGTACTAGAAGTCAAACGTTAACAATGGTGTAGCTTTGTATCATTCCATAAAACTTTTCTCGATGCCTTTCAAATCTAATGCAATTGTTAATCCACATTGCGGTCCGTACTTTGATGACAAACTCGTAAACTAAACAAGAGTTGGACGTAATGCCAACTAGTAGATTTCTTTCAAAATCGCAAACATAAAACATATCGTATCATAAAACATCGTATATCGCCTACGCGAAATCCTACCTGAACCTTAGGTATGCTTGCTACAACAAAAATTATAAAAGGTCTACGTACACCTCCAAAGCTCTACGGCGAAGAAAAAATGATCATTGCATCAGATCTGCGACTCCTAAGATGTAGGACTTACCAACATAGCACTTGATAGCCACCAGAAATGGGGCTTGTGCACAGAAGAGAATTAGGGTAACAAGCGAGAACGACATTATCGTTATGCCAAATATGGTTAAACGGCCAACGCCATGAAACAGCACGATCGCTACCATAGAATGGGTGGATAGGGAGAAAAACCTTCAATGTTGTCAGAAGAGATGAACGCGTTGAGAATCTACATGACTCATCACTGCAAAGACGAAACAACAAATAGATTCTGCCGTATCTCGAACAATTCCTTAGGACTACAAGCTAGATTAAATGGGGTAGCGAGGTAAGCTTTATGAGCATTTCTCATTGATGCTGACATTTTTGGGCATTATATGGAAGAAATACTAAATAGTATATATTACAAGGACAATGTACGATCGATAACAAGTAATTTAATGAGATTTCGAATGCACAGCAGCGCAAAAAAAATGAGCAACATTCCGACAGGATTTGTCAACCTTTGGATATGACTCTCTGCAAACAAGCCGTATAGAGCCGGACTTACCCATCCGTTGACAATCGTTGCTTCGGAGCAAATACTGATGTGAGCGATCTTTGCGGTGACTTGAAATTGTCAGTGTGTAGTCAAACTACTTGTAGATATATTCAACAGTACTGATGTCTATGATTGCTGAAACAAAATTAAGAAATACATCCTGCAGATTACACTACAGGTTTTTGACATGTCCTATGACACTGACCTTTGTTCATGAGATTCAGCCAGGATACACATCCTTGGATGGCTAACCACCGCTCTTTGTTACTTCTCATCTCCTCAAACCAATAATACGCATTACTTCACTCAGCCCTTCAGTGGCATCACAATGATGCTGCAGCCTTTACAGTACCCCGTATTGAACGTCACGGAATTTTTATGTGTACACGCGGACTATAGATATATACCGAACGTTTTCTCAACAATTCTTTCCTCCACGATAATTGTTTCGAATAAACCTTGCACATCCCTTCACACTATGCAATACTAAAACTTTTGTGTACGAAGCAACAACCGTTCTACATAACCAGTGGGAATGAATCTCCACTTCGCAGCTAGTTCATATTTTTGTACCTATATAAGCCACCCATGTACACATTTATAAACCAAGATGAGCTACTCGTAACAGCGCAAAGAAAACAGTTCGAAAAGTTATTGAACAAACGGGAAGCTCGCGATCCACTTTAGCAACCTAACAGCCCTAGGTCATTTAGTAGACTTGGCTGATAGGAGAACTACTTGCAATTTGAGGTCGTTGGACCAAAACGATTGGCATTCTGGGTCTGGTCGTTTCTTGCCATCTTCCTTTAAAAATATATATGAAGGTTGTTCTAAATTTGTATAGTAAGTCCCCTTCGCCTGACTCATATCAAATTCATGTTGCTAGTTCCAGCTTAGCGCTTCAGTAAACTTAATGCTTCCGAAAAAGTTTGTTTCCTATTGTTGTTACTTTAGCTTCGGTATTCATGACAGCATTTAATGTTTTGCACCACACTAGTACCATTCTTATAGTAACAACTTTGAAAAAGTGGTTCGAATAAAAGGTGGTATCAAGAAATTCTAGAAATCAGGAAAACAATAACAAAAACCTCACGCAATCCTATCGCCCCGATCCCATCCTATGTCCTATTGTTGGCTCCCTATCACTCTATACTTGATCGCTTTCGCCAGGCCAATCCACTTGATCGTGGTTCATTTCATATCCTATTGTATGTCCTCTAGATATATCCTCCATTCATCTATCCTCCTTCACCATCCTCCTCCTCCTTCCCATTGTGGAGTGGAGGCTGAAACTGTATCTTTAATTTCGACACAAAACTTCATTCAAATAACCGTAAAAGGAGACACTAACACTATCCCGAAATCAGAACAAACACATTGCTTGAAATTTCGACAAAAATGAGAACGTAAACTAAAATTAACGACAAGCATTACGATGGACAAAACACGCTTGTACAAACATAAATGTACCATTCAGGTGGTCATCGTGGATCAGCAGAGACAACTTGTGTTGCTGTTGGGATTTACTCGCGAGAGCGGCTACGCGAGCGAGATGGTGAGCGCGACGGTGAGCGACTGTGAGAGCGCGAACGACGTGGGCTGTACCTTGGCGATGAGCGACGAGGGCTGCGAGAACGACTTCTTGAACGACTGCGTCCACCACCACTTGTGTCTTCACGAACACGGATGTAGGCGGTTTCACCCTGTAGAAAGACATTAGTTTACAACTGTTTTAATTTCCTAGTTTCAGGACAAAAACTAGACCTATTTTAAAGCAACAGATAGCGGTTGAAGTGACAGACTGTGAGCGACAATTAAGTAAAACAAGAATCTAATCAAATCTCCTCCATCCCACCTCATGAGAACGGAACTTTGTGTCGTCCAACTTGCGCACAGCATACTTCATATCATCGTAACGTGTAAACTCTGCAACCCCAGTGCCATCACGAGCAACATCGGCATAGCACACATCACCTGCTTCGCGCAAATGGTCCTAAAAAATATAACGACTCTTTCGTTTCACTGACATCACTTTATAGAACAAATACCTTCAGATCCTGCCAGGACCCCGTAGGTGGGAGCCCTTCCACAATAACGCGAAAGTTTGAGCGACGCGATGGTGGACCACCTCGACGAGGAGCGGGCCACTCCCTTGCGTATGCCGGATTCATCGGACGACCTCCTGGTCCACGTGGACCAACTCCACGAGTAAATTCAACGCGAATGCGGCACCCATCAAAATCGTATCCATCTCTTCCTCGCACGGCATCTTCAGCATCTCTAGAATATTACATGACATTACCCATGGATCTCCTTTATACAGGTATAATACGCCTGTTAGCTACGAGGTAACTTGGGGCGTCCCCAGATGGCTAATACGGTTAAATGCACACAAAGAGCTACCCTTGTTTCCCTGAGGTGCATGTAGGTTCTAGAGATAGACTCATTTCTGCTGCCCCGATTTGGCACACATCTTCTGCATCTATGAGGACGCATTCGTGCTTGTGTACTCGGGTGTGTTCTCGCTTATGAGGATTATACTGTACTAGTAAATTCGGCAAAAAACCTGGGAAGTATCAGGGAAGCGGTTAGCTGTTGCCTCTCGTCTACTCTGGGTGAGAGTGACGGAATACTCGCGCG
>MQTX01000169.1:308742-385326 GCA_009735665.1 Angiostrongylus cantonensis | reverse complement strand
ATATATATATATAAAGTAGGCCTCATACCCAAGACACCACAAGAGCCCACAAATCGGTTGCGTTTGTATGGATAGCAGCAGACTTAAATCTTAAGGTTATTCTTAGCTGCCCGCACCGCAAAGTACTAGTGTGACGAAATGTACCTGCAATACATGCACACTTGTATCCTGCTCCTCAATTGAGGACTTGACAATGCAAACAAGAAGGATAAGGTGCGACGTCATAAGAACGGCTGAAACGAGACGACGCCACCCATTGAACGCCGTCTATGACATCGGAAAAGAACTGCTTTTCGGGGCATGCGACAGTAGAGGAGTTTCATGCGTGGCCGTAATCAACAAGAATTTCCCCATGAACATCGACTGATTAGAACCTACACGAATCAGATTTTTACGGATGAATAGACGTGGATCAAAACCGAGTTAGGCAATCTTCGCCGTCTACGCACCGACATTAAACCATGATGAACACGACGTCGAAACGTTCCGTATGGACTTGGGAAGTTCTACAGAGAAAACCATATATTCAAGGCCATTTTTGGAGATTTCAACGCCAAGATCGGACCAAGAACGTCTAAAGAACGTCGCATTGGGACCCATGAATTAGAATTAGAATTGAACGAACAGGGTGAGCAGCTATATGAGTTTAGAAGAGCAGCGGTTATGGTCAGAGCAGCAGAGGTTAGGAAAATCATTCGCAAAGACCACAGATGCTTCTTCTTACAAAAGTAAGATGAATTCATTTCGACGGTCAAACGGAACAGTTACCGCTTCAAGAATGGCAGTGATGAAAACCAATTGAGAGGACAATCCGGATTTCTTCAGGAGCCACGTTCTCCCGCCTTCATACGAAATGAAGGAGGATGAACTTGTCGTCCCATCTTCCCTTCCAAAATCTCTGGCGTGCCATTTGGTTGGTGAACAGTCAAACAACACCAGTTCCAGAGAGGATAAGATCTGAATACCTGCAGAACCCCCTGCCGGTATTCATTAATACAGTGACTCGACTCTTCACACGTTACCTTCATGAATGTAAGGTTCCTGCTCACTGGAAAACCAGCAAAACCGTGTTGTTGTTCAAGGGTGACCTACGCGATATCGGCAACTATCGCCCAATTTGCTTATTGCCTGTCGTCTACAAACTTCTCACTTGACTCATCCTAAACAGGATTGACAAAACATTGGAAGGGCAGTCACGTGAGCAAGCTGGGTTCAGTAAAGGATTCAGCGCGATGGGACGCCGTTCTTTTAATTTCATAGACTTAAAGAAAGCTCTTGACTCAATTGAGATAGAAGCAGTTGTGTATTCCCCACATAGCCAGAGCGATTCTATTCAGTATATAAAAATTCTGCGTGAGCTATATAAAACTTCACAAGGAAAATATCATTGCTCTATAACGATATTGACATCGGCTTCAAAACAGGGGTTAGACAAGGCGATACCATCTCGTCAAAATTATTTACCACCACCCTCGAGAACGTCATGCGAGCATTGGAATGGAACAAAATGAGAGTGAAAATCGATAGTGTATAAATATACAATCTTCGCAGTGCTGTTAACACCATTTTTATAATACCAAGTACTGTCGGGTGGAACAAATGCTAGTCGACTTTGATAACGCCTGTGCAAAGGCTGGCCTTTGACTAAATCCGACAAAAACGATGTTCATGAGAAACAAATTGGTTTCTTATGCCCCACTTAGGCTCAATGGAATGAGTATCTTTTATCTTCGAATACTCCAGTTATGTCTATCTAGGACAAGCTTTCACGAGCATCGAGAATGGATTGAAAACAACAAAGGACACCCGACTCCGTGCCTACCCTTTCAACTCCACTTCTTGCCTTACCACACGCGTTAGGATCTGGGTTCCTACGTAAGCAAGATGAAAGGTCACTCGGCGTTACTGATCTCGCAGCCGCAAGGGCGATACTAAGAGTATCTCGCACCACACAGTTAAAAGTAGTGGTCCAAAGCTCCTACCTATGTCAACGACCAGAAATCAGAGACGCCGTCCTATACGCCAAATTGCCGAAGATAAGGTGGGCCGGACACGTAATGCGTATGAATAATAACCGATGGACAATAGCCATTAGTGACTGGATTCCCCGGGATGTCAAACGTACAGCAGGAAGACCATCGACCCGATGACCAGAGTTTTTCACGAAAACCACGGATGAAAGGTATGATGCTTAACGAATTACTAAAGTGAGCTGAACCTAGTGAGCTACCCCTGCACGCGATAGGCAGAAATGCAAGATTTTCTGACTTCCGCTTGAATCACTCAACGATCGAACGACGACCGATGATATAGGTGATAAATATAGAAATCATGCAATTCGTCACCTTCCCAAATCAATGTTTTCGCGACTCCAGGTTGTACATCTCCAAATAAAATAGAAGATAGAGCATCTAACAAGCTCACCGATAATCTTCGAACTCAACAAAGGCGTAAAGTGGTCCACGCCCGCCTTTTATGTCGACGAAACGGATTTTGCCGTACTTGGCGAAAATGTCCTCAATGTCCTTCTCGCGGACATCTGATGGCAAGTTTCCCACATAGATGCGTGTATCTTCACGACCCATACTGAAATTGCATGAATCATAATGTGAAATACACAGAACGGTCCATTTAAAGAACATTCGAACAAATAGAAGTAGAGCAATTTATGAAGGAGCCGCATCACAACGCAAGAATCTCTCAGTTACTTAGAAAGTGCAAGATGATAACAGAAAATGTGTTTTCAGATTGAAATCAACGAGAAAAAAGTACACAAATCTGCATACAGTAGTAGACACATGCAACATCCCCTCCACAAAGGCAAATTTCATCCATGAAGGTGGCTGAATCGAACACATCACTGTCCTGCCGTACGGGTAAAAGCAGGTAAGGAAAATCATGTAACAAAAGCTACATGAATATCTAGATGTAGTTCAGGAACCTATGCTAGTGCCAATCATAAATTACAAGAGTTCTTCGTAGCACTGGAAACTCTTCAAACAAAGTTGGAATAGCGAACATATGTAATGTTAGAAACATAAACATATGTACACTCAGCGTGACAAGTGAATGCGTCTCATATTTGTCTGCCTAACTGTTTAACCGTATTAGTTACTGAATAGCCACCAACGTTTATCAAAAACAGCGTGATGACTAACGCTCTCTCTGATGGCCAAGCAAAGTGCCTGCCATGAAAGCAAGTACACGAACATAGGATGATGAGCGCGAGCAAGAACAGATGCGGTGGTGGCAATGCTGACCACAGTTAATAAGAACTGCAACCGATAACATAGTGGAACTGATGATCTCCCTTTAAACTACCCAACATTCAATTTGCAATAAAGGCCATTTGCGCAACAAAATGAAGAAGAGACTCCCCAATAAGACGAAGGACTTCAGGATAATCCAAATCTACTATCATCTTTATTGCATGAGGTGCACACGTTCACATTACAAACTGTAAACTATGCACCTGCCGTTATGGCGCACACTGGTCAGGTAGCAAACTTCGGCAAATCCGCCCAAATATATCTTCCTCACCCCATGATTCCAAACTAACTGTCTCAATAACCGAAAAAAAAAGCTTTCACCCAATCTGCGACAACTCAAACAAGGGATTATTTTCCTAGCGTCCTCCATATTCGCCCACACCACCATGTAATGGACCACCACCAAAATGAGCCATACAGGTTTAAATAGGTCACATATATGTCTATATATGCATGTGTATATGTACACATATATACATATATAAATACGTACGCACGCACATATATTCGTGGATATACATACAAATTATATACACATGCGGGATGGTTAGTGATTCCATCGATCAGGAATCAAAAACGCCAGTTCGATCCCCGCCCAACGCTATCCTCCAATAGACGCGCGAACACTCCATCCTAGCCATCTCCAACAACTCAAGGAGAATCGACTTGAACGGCATTCCAAAACATTCACAACGCAGACGAAATCATCACTCGGTAGGTGAAACAACATGCGAAATGTCCGAAGATCACTGTGGCTGCTAGATGCGAGCAAAGCGATCGAATGCAGGAAGTGCGGAGATCCCAGTACACACATATTATATATATATATATGCATATATATGCAGATGTATGTACGTGTGTATACACATATAGATGTGCATGTACATTATTCTAAACCATAACATAATCAACTAGAAACCTGTAGCAACTACTAAGGATCTTCAGAATCAATGGAGGGCTGTCAGTGTTGTCAGAGCACTAGGCATCCACAAGGCGAACTTCCACATGTGATCAGAACGTCGATGGCCTTCGACAACGCTTAGATCAATACGCATCTCAAAGAAATGCCTCTAAGACCAACACCACCACACCCTAGTCTAACATATCACCAACAAACCATAACAGAATACCACCAGCACAGAAAAAAAGGAGAAGAATGAAAGAAAGCACACTCCCTGCAACACGACGACACAACACCGACAAGTGCCACTCAACAACGCGGAAGCGCGCGGCATACGCAACGCCGACCGATGCGGTGCGGTTGCTGCGTATCAATCACTAAGGCGGGAGTTCAAAAAACCTGCTAATTGCCAGTTGTTGTACTATCCATTCTTGATTCGCACATTTTAGGCCATTAGATGATTAAAAATCTTAGTGGTAATAACAACATAGTATTACTGAGAGATTCAAGTCTTCTTTTTTGTCGAAATCTTCCATTAACCTCCCAATGGTTTACCGCCTTATCGTGGTTGTAAGGTAAGGGAGTCGGGCTGCGATATACAACTGAGGGATTCATCCTCCCGGCAGTGGCGTTTCCATCAGGAAGCCAAGCTAGTAGTAAACCAGTACCAGAATCTACCACCATGCTGGTATCAAAGTCTCATGGCAGCAAATCTTCCTCTGCTCTACAAGAGCTGCGACTACTTATGGTGGTGACGACCTGCGGCAGACCATGGCTAGGTTGACCTTGCACTCCAGGGAACTGCAATGGCTGAACCAGCAAAACTCTGAGAAACGGAAATTTTGCTGGAGCCTGCACGACTATTGAGGATGGGCCATCCATGTATCCAAGTGACTAAGTAATTAATTTTTCCTTAAATGGATATAACGATGAAGCAGAGAATTATTCTTTTCGGTCGTCGAATATTAATTAAAGTGATTTGTGCACTCAACTTCCTAGCTATGCATTGACTTTATTTGTAAATCTGCTTATTTACTTTTCACCTTACCTATTTACTTATTCTGACTTACTCTTACTTACTTCCGAGTCACTCGACGATCAACGGGACTACAGGTGATACAGGTGATACAGGTGACTTACTCAAGCACTCAGATTATGTTTGTTACCGATCCCTCAATTCCGATGCGCACAACAGACGTAATGGAGGCGTATAGCGCGGTAATTAAAAGTGCTGTGAAATACACTGGTGATCTTCGGTTCACTCCTGCGCCTTGGACTCACTACACCTGCTATCTGTCCGGAGTCAGTAAATTGTACTTGAATTGCCTGGGAGGATACCAGTATGTGCTCAACACATCGGTCAGCCACCGCGACTAATTTTATGGCCTAGATATGCATTCGACCACCTCCAGCGATGCTTAATGAAGTCGATTGCTTGGCGCATCCCTCACGGATTGACCGACACCGAGAGCTTTATCCTTTTAGATTTATAGGTAGCCAATGCGTACTCATATTCAATTACCTAGAACGATGCTTGATGAAATCGAGTGAAATGGCACACAACTCAGGGATTGATTAACGCCGACCGCTTGTTCTTTCTTATCAATGAAGTGTACTCCATATTATCAAAAACAACTCGAAATCAAACGTCAACAAAAAAAAATCCAAGACTATGCTGTCTACAAGCTAACAATCTCCAAGTTCTTCACGACATACGATGATTTAAATGCATGCGTGTTAGACATTAATTGCTTCTCCAAAGTGCAAATGAGCATATCCCATCTTATAGTGGACTTTTTTGAAATGAAGACCACTAGGATCTACTGATCATTGTTGACAAAACACCTTTCTTTTCTCTCAGTGCTAAAACTCCGACTTCTTCGAGCATATAAAATGGAATTTTCGCCCTTATCGAAAACCATGTCGCGAATAGTGAAACTAAGGGACAAATGTGCATCTCATAGGGCAGGAAAAGTCGCTGTCTTGAATGTATTGTTGATTTCAGTCACTGCCGTGCTTGCTTTAAAAACTTCCACTTACAATCCTTTATGAATCTGAGTTTAGAGCAAGTTCAAAACCTTCAAATTCAAACACCTGAGAAAAACTACTTACTGCTTCTGACCGGTAGTTCGAAACCACTTCTACAAGCCAGTTAAGTCTTCCGATCTTCAACTACTGTTGTTATTGGAAACTTGTAACAGATTCTGAAGAACACCTTCCACACCGATGTGTTTGCGTCATCTGGCTCTTGTGTAACTTTAGCTATTTCGAATCGTCTACGTTCTGATCGGACTTTCTAGCGTTCACCAGTCTCGTAGACGGTCCAGAATGGTAAATTCAACGTGATAGTGAGACTAGATTTCCTTTGTAAATGAACTAGTGAGAAAGCTTATACATCACATGTCCAATGCTTCTGGACCTATACTCACCAGTCGCACTTTGACCTTGGTATTCACCGAAGGACGCGACCACACAGCAGATCCTGCTCGTCGGAGTGACGGCAATGCACACTCCGTTGTGGCTGGCACAAAATTCTTTACTCCCACACATCCATACCAGAGTGAGTTATCATGGCCCATTTTCGTCCGTCCGGTGTTTCTTTTCACCGCAATCTCCCGTGATATCATACTATTTCGACAATTTCCTAGCAAAGATCTGTCCAACCGTCTTACAAAAAAACCAATTTCTTTAATTTCAATTTAAGGAGAAACTAGCTAAATAGAGAAAACTAGTACAACTGTGTGCAAAAATAAGCAGGCGAACTGTGCACGGTAGAATCCTATACATTACAAATATTAAGAGCCAATAGACTCCGTTTCTAAACTCATTTAGCAGTGAACCTGACGAATGAGCTGAAGGTCATCCACTTTTATAAGCTTCAGAATCACTTTCGACAGTGAAAACACGGAAAATTCAGAACTTTTAACAGTCACAACAATGGCTCCTCCTGTTCAACATACATATGTATAAAGAATGACATAGAGTAATGATTTCAATAAAAGTGAGGAAGCCTTACGTATTCATAGAGAACTTCCCGCATAATCACATGAAATGTAGGATAGAGTAAACAGATGATTACACAACGACAGAAGAATTGCAAGAACCTATCACAACAATTTCCATTTACAAGAAAGAAGAAGTGGATCATCTAAACCTCATAACATGCTATTATTAAGCATAAAGATAAAGCTGTATGCCGAAATCACACAACACAAAGAAGTGAGATCTTCCAGTACTACACAACAGTTTTAATGTATATTTATCTCGGTCATACACTGAAAAAACAAAGGAAATTATTTCCAGACAGCATGAAGGCATCTTCGATTACTACAATCTTTTCTGTGCTGCTTCGCCTCGATGACGGCTCGTAATCAAACCTGCATTCTTGTTCACTACTGCTATGATAAAAGTTCTTGTAATTTTCTCAAAGATGCGACGAAGAAGCTATGTCGGTGGTAATCACTGCCAAAGTGCAGTCGCCCTCAGCTCCTAAAATATTGTGTACGACATAGAGTATAAAAGGATTTATTACAAAGTGATGTTAACTGAACCTATGTTCACAGACCGTATAACTTTGCAATTATACGACAAAACAACATAAAAGGATGAAAAGATAAAGCTCTCGGCGTTGATCAATCCCTGAGGGATGCGCCATGCATTCGACTTCATTAAGTATTGTTGGAGATGATTGAATGCATATCTGGCCTTTGCAATGACTCACAGTGGTCTGCCGATGTATCGAGCCAGTGCTGCTATCCTCCCAGACAAGTCTGGTACCAATTTACCAACACCGGAGGGATGGAAGGCTTGGTGGGCCATGGGCGCATTCCACGTGCGCGTCGCAGTGGCACCTCTAACCACTGCGGCACAAGCGCCCCTAAAGAAAACAGCATATGGAAAAGAGAATGCCAAAGGGTGCTCAACTAAAAGTACAAACATCGTTCAGAAATAATTTAAAAACTCAGTTGTGTCGGCGCTACTACTGAAGCATAAACAGAGTTAATTTACAATATAGCACGAAAAAGTATAATGCTATTGGATTGCAACATTATAACTTTCCCTATCATAATGCTTCTGTCAGTAAACAAGAGCTTCGTGATTGTGTGCCTCTAACTTGTTACAAGTTATTGTTTCGCCTCAACGGGGAAATGCTTATTTAAACTGAACTCAGGACTACAAAAAATTGTCAAACCAGTACGGTAACCTAGCTTGAACTGTTCAAATGAGCTTAGTTATGAGTAAACAAATAGTACGAATCATCCCCATCCCAATAAGAACCTAGCCGTAACCTCACAGAAGTCTCTCAGACCCACAATGGCATGAGTATGCCGTCGTAAAAACTTGGAAAAACCATAGTACGGGTGTTTCGAGACTCCATGGAGACAGCATGTCCAAGTAGAAAATTACCATTAAGTGGAAGCTACCAAAAACTACACTTTCCGAAAATAACTAAAACATATGCATAAAATGTAAAAACATGCAAACAACGAATATGCATAAATAAGAAGGTCGGACCTTGAAAAACTAATGGTTGAATGACGCATAAAGAAGAATTTTACGGAGTAGTCCTAGACACTTCACACATAACTGGTATGTTGCTGATTTGGCAAGATTTTTTGTTTAGGGTCGCGTAAAAGCTATTGATATATTCCACGGTCATCGACAGAGGAAGCCGTCGCCTCATGCACGCCTGAAGGGAATTCTTCCTTTTGTGGTAAAATTTCTTTTAGGACAGCGAAAGATTATCCGTAATAGTTCACCTTCAACAGAGCTTCTAAGTGAGAATGTCGAATTCTTTCTGAGATCTGGCCAACAATCCTGTCGGAATGGAAGACTCCTGCAAGCACTGCAATCCGACACATAGGTAAAAACCGCAGCTGTGGTGGGATGGTAAACCATGGATGAACCGCTTCCAAGAAAAATTTTCTAGATCTGAAGAAATGAAGGAAGCGCACGAAGTCGCGATGTACGCTGTTTAGGCTTAACCGTATGTATGAACCGTAAACCGTAAACCGTAACCGTATGTATTCTTCCAAAACGGCGATTACGTTACTGCATGATGAGGTGCCACACCTATTCATGTGAGACAAAACAATGACAATGTGAATCCCCCAAATGGATAGAAACAAAACTACTTGTCATTTCACAGCTCTTACCATAAAGACCTCTATTGGATGATCAGTATAACATTTAATTCATGTCGACGAATAACGATAAGCTCCTTTGTTACCAAATCACATAGTTATTTTTTGGAAACCAAATCAGAACTCTCGAAGTCATTACTACTGTTGATGCACTAAGACTAATGACCGATGTCGGATCAAAACTTCAAAGCATTTTGTTGGTTGACCGACTTCGTAAAAACTTAGCTATGACCTGGATAATGGTTTCCTAGCACTACTCATCATAATAGAATTTGTACCAAAACCATAATAAACATAATGATATAAAAACGAAGTCATATCAATATACCCACCCAGAAATTTTTCTCACTAATAAGTTCGAAATGCCTAGCTAAGAGGTCAATTCATATTTCAAATAAAAAAAATTTGGAGCAATAATAATTCCCTTTAGATGTCTGGAATATCAAGGAGGTGGTGCCTTAAAAAAAGAATGAAAAAAAACCTTACGTGCATTTCCCGAATCCCGTTGCAATCACATTCTATTTTGAACTGTTTCCCCTTTGCTCTTATGTGACAGTCCACAAATCAATGTGTTCGGAGATCCATGAGTTCGAAAATCTTTTCCACTGAACGTGAGAGCACCCTCACACCCTACAGTATGTCCTTTAATCCTCCATTCACCACATCACTTCTCATGCTCCTCCCTTCCTCATTGTGGAATGGGGGCTGAAACAGCAACTTCTTCGATGATGCACAAACTTCATTAAAAGCAACATAAGAATATGCACTAGTAGTACGGTTCGGCAACCGTAGCATTACAATATCAAACTGTTGGTATGTGACGGTGAATTCAAAGCAAAAAACAGACGTTAACTGGGAGTAAGAGGTAGTAACAGACACTTTCCCACAATTGGAAATATAACACTAACGCATTAATAATCCAGTGGTCGACAATAGCGCCTATTAACGAGAGTTTAGTCACGAGAGCGACTGCGAGAACGAGACGGCGATCGCGAGGCGGAGCGGCTGCGCGATTGCGATCGTGGACTATACTTCGGCGACGATCGACGCGGACTACGTGAGCGACTTCTCGAACGTCCACGACCGCCACCACCGCTGCCACTACCACCGCCGCCGTTGCTACTGGTATCTTCACGCACACGTATGTAACCAGTCTCTCCCTAAAACAAAAGTGAAACAGTAGTAAAGCAAGTGCTATGTCCCTAAGAAAAAGTTCTTCTTAACTCCTCAATTTCTTAAATTTTACTAAGATTCGATGTAACGGTTTAAAAAGACTCAACCTGCACCACTATTTAGCAACAAGAGAGAAAAATGGAGTACTATAGAAATGAAGCATAAAGGATAAAGCTCTCGGCGTTGATCAATCCCAGAAAGATGCGCCATGCATTCGACTTCATTAAGTATCGTTGGAGGTGATTGAATGCATATCTGGCCTTTACAATGACTCGCGGTGGCCTGCCGATGTATCGAGCCAGTGCTGCTATCCTTCTAGACCAATTTGGTACCAATTTGCAGACCCCGGAGGGATGGAAGGCTTGGTGGGCCATGGGCGCATTCCACGTGCGTGCCGCAGTTGCGCCTCCAACCGCTGCGCCACACGAGCCCTTAAAATAAAGCACAGACTGAATTATCCACATAACGTTACTAACCTCATGAGAACGGAATTTTGTGTCGTCCAACTTGCGCAAAGCCTCTTTCATGTCATCAAGACGTGTAAACTCAACTACACCGGTGCCATCGTGCGCAACATTCGCATAGCAGACCTCTCCAGCTTCACGCATATGATCCTTAAAATGATTCTAAACGAATTGCTATACATTATCGAACATAAACACTGCCTGAAAATGAGACTAGATAGTCTCAAGGGGTACCTTGAGATCCTGCCATGAGCCAGTTGTTGGAAGGCCCTCAACAATTACACGGTAATTGGAGCGACGAGATACAGCCCCACCTCGACGGTTACCTCCATAATCTCCTCCATATCCTCCTCTTCCACGTCCTCCGTAGTCTCCTCCGAATCCACCACCTCGTCCTCCGTATCCGCCAAAACCACCGCGACCACCGCCACCACCACGCATGGGACGGCCACCTGGACCACGTGGACCGGATCCGCGAGTGAATTCTACACGCAGACGCGATCCGTCCATGTCATAACCATCTCTACTACGAACTGCATCCTCTGCATCACTGTAAGGAACAATTCAGACGTTTTAGACTTGAGAGAAAAAAGTCGGTCCCTACCGTGGATCATCAAACTCAACAAAAGCGAACATAGGGCCACGTCCTCCCTTGATATCCACGAAACGAATGTTTCCGTACTTTGCAAAGACGTCCTCGATGTCTCTCTCCTGGCAACTAGGCGGCAAATTTCCAACGTAGATGCGAGTTTCTTCACGTCCCATCTCATAATTGATCTCATTAGTTAACATTAACAAAAAAATTTCCAATCATCTACACATATTATTCACAAAACAAGGAACAACTTCTCGATCCCAGAACAGAACGGCCTAGGACGATCGTCGGCAAGAATGACAAAAAGCGCAACGCGTCGATGAAAGCGGCGCGGTGGCTGCGTATCCACCATTCCGGCGGCAATTCAAATACGCTTAGTTCAACTCGCAGGCCTCCGAGCACTGTCGGTACTTTCTCGATGTGGTAATTAAGTGCCTTAATCATGACAGGAAAACTCTGGAGAGAAGATGGAAGTTACTCGCTATTCTAAGCGTCTTGCAAATGTGTATTACTAGGATACGTGGACGACTTGGCTTCGAAAGGTGAGCATGCACACTTTCCACTGGTGTTCTTTATGGGGAAAGTCGACCACGACGATGACCTGCTCTGAACATGATGACGCTCTCGAGGACCTTTCCCTAATTCGTAAGTCGTACCTAGCTGCTGGCGAAGTCGGTTTACGAGAGCAAAAAGCCGTTAGTACATCTTGTAGATGGTCAACGCAGGGGGTGGCTGTGTACTCAGAGTCCAGAGTTCTTGACTCGTTCAGCCGTAGTCTGCTGTTCTCACTATATGACTGGTCTATCTGTGATTCAACTTTTATATGTGTTCTCCCAGATCTCAAATATGGGATAGTTCTGTCCAAAGTTGGTGAGTGGGGTCAGGTTAGCCATTGTGTGAGGTTATATTTCAGAAAACATCGTTCAGATGGCTTAAGCGTTTTGCGCAGAATTACTGAGATGGTCGTAGGGTAGCCGCACACCTCTATGCAGCATGGCCGAACGATGGGAGGATTAATACAACTAGATGAGAGACAGATGGAACAAATGACGCATATCGCGTGGTGGTGATCGCGTTAGCCCCCGGAAAGGGTAATTGCGCGTTCGTTACCCACCGCAGACACCTGGGGTCCCGAGTTTTGCAAATATTTCAGCATCATTGTGGTTGCATCACACATAATATCCTACCTTCCCTCTATCTTTGGTCAGTGTTATCAGATTTTGAAATTCTGAGATCTCGAAGTCGTTCGCGATCTCAGCTTGTGTTTGGTCACTACTTAGTTGGTTACTACTCAAAGTGCTCATAAGTTTGGAAAAGCTTCTAATGAATCTTAGGTCAGCTCAGAACTTTAGCTTGGATAGATCTGACAAGCCTTATTATTTTTTACGCCCGTAATTTTGTCCAACATTGTATGCAAGTGAATTTACAGACCGAGTTAAGGCACGCGTATTGATGAGATCCTCATAGAATGTGGAAGCATAGCCGTGTCTCTCTTATCGATTACAAACAACCTACGCTGATATGGTATCTGCGTGATCAAACTATGCAATGGAGGCTACACCTATAAGGTAAACGCCTATGATGGGAAGGATATACAAGATGGAAAGCTTGTACAACAGTGGCCTTTAGCACTGGCTGACTTAGGGTTCCTTTATTGATGTTGTCTTGCGCATTCGATAATGTAGAAGTGATATGTGCTTTTCCTTATGAGACATACAAAGTGTATTCTCCAGAACTCCAGCATCCCTTGCATGGCAATTTGCAGAGCTTTAAGAATAGCGAATTGTGCCGTGAAAAATTGTAATGGGCAGTAAATAGAAAAGTTAATATTGTGATGAGAAGATTATTGAGGGAAATAGATAGATGATGACAGATCTTTTCGGTCTTACAGGTGATCGGTGCTGCTTTGAGAGATCCGGATGAGTTGGATGCTACTGTTCCTCCATCTGATTTTGTCATCAACTCTACGTTATCGAGCTAGAATGAGAATTAGAAAAATGAGAAAGACTACACCAAGAGTTGAAAAATATCTGTGGGCACGACCATTGGAGAAAGATTTATCCTACCATTACCAAGAAAATGGAATGAAGGATTTTAAATCGGGATCCATAGACTAGAATGGGACGAATATATGAAGAACCATATGTTCATGGCAGAGATCAACACTATTTTTTGTAATTTGCAGTCCCAGAACTATTTGGAAGTGAAGTGAAGGAGAGTATATTATCTGCCATTTCTACTCGAATTTCTATGGGAACGATGTGCACATGCCCTTATAGCACTTCTGGAAGCATTGATACGTAATCCATAGTTAGTGAATCATGGCATGCTACTTTATCAATGAAGTACCACACACACCACAGTATCCAACAGAATCGAATCAAAACCTCGGAAAAACCTGTCATCCTCATAAACACAGTAGCACTATTTTTCGTGCTATCCTTATAGAGAACATTCTTCACGAACATTGGAATGTTCTCTATGTCCAACATTTCAAATCCCTTTTCCATGACCTTTCCTCATATTACAATCTGGTAATCTTATGTCTAACATTTCGTTGGCAGTTATCTCATGAAAATATCAGCGCTTACGGTCCTATGCTTTGACTACCGCCTTATCAGATTGCATTGCTTGAGAAACGTTCCCAGCACCCGTCTTTTCATATGTAGCCCTATCAGATTGTACTAGTACGAAAAACCTTCAGAACCACTCCCTAAACACTGTCTTTAGTTCCCTCTGGCGAAGCTCCACCCACTACAGAACTAAGACAAGGAGCGGACGGGCTTCGTCTTTAAGTGCTGGTAGCGTGCGGCAGTATTCATCCAGTCCCTCAGTCCCTCAGTGCTCCAACTCCGATATCCACCTAACTTCCTTCAACTGCATCGCTTATTCTCATTTCAACTTCGCTCGTATACACCTAGTTAACCCCACACCAGATATTATTACTGCACAGTTGTTATTGCTATAAACTATTGTAACCCAAACTCGAAATTGTTTACGGCATTTGTGGAAAAACTCCCGTTTGGCAGCTACAAGAACTAACATTTACAACAACTTGGTATTCATAAAAAGTTGGACCTCATCACCTCCACAGTCCTTACTAGAATATACTACTCCACATGTGTTAAATGAAGACTATTGAAATACGACTAAGATGATGCTGAGATATCTGCAAAACTCCGGACAGCAGGTGTCCGCGGTGGGAGCGAGCGTGCTATTGTCCTTTCCCCGAAGTAACGCGCTCACCACCACACCATGCTCGTCATTCGTTTCGCCTCACTCAGCTCTCAGTTATTTCGATCTTTTTGCTATCAGCAATCACCCGTCAGCAGGATTGATCTGGGAAGCCCAAATCGGCAACGAACCCAGTTAAGCTGAGGCTAAAGTCGAAGTGCTCGCCTTCCATAGAAACAGAATCAATGGCGTTGAATAAACCGACGAACCAGCAGCAGCTTCCTGTCGTCGTGAAACCTTTCGGCAAATTCCGTTATAATACAGATATAAGTCGTTCCACCGAACCTTTCCGGAACGTTGCTTTCGGGTATGACTAAACATCTATCAGCGTACTCTTAGTGCTATTGAGAACAACTCAATTGTCTTCCTAACCTTTCTATTTACTGCCCATTATAATTTTTAACGGCAGGGTATCATGCGAAATAAAACCGGGATCAAATGGAGTCCTGCTCATCGTCGAGTGATTCGAGCGGGCGCCAGTAAACCCTCCATTTTTCCCTGTCCCGTGTAAGAGTAGCCCAATGGGTTATACTCGCTTCAGCGACTCGTCGAGCATCATATCTTTCTTCTAGGCTTTTCGTGAAGAACTCTGACCATCGGGTCAGTGGTCTTCGTGCAATACGTCTGATATCCCGAGGAATCCAGTCACTAACAGCTCTTATCCATCGGTTATCATTCATACGCATTACGTGTCCGGCCCACCTTATCTTCGACTGTTTGGGATATAGAACGGCATCTTTGACTTTCGATCGTTGACGAAGGTCGGAGCTTCGGATCCCATCCCTTACTTGTGTGAAACGGGATACTGCCAGCATCGTCCTTTCGACTGCGCGTTTGATAACGCTGAGTGACTTTCATCCTGCTTGTGTAGAGACCAGGTTTCTGACGCATACGTTAGGGCAAGAAGAACCGTTGAGTCCAAAAGGTGGGCACGGAGTCGGGTGTCCTTTGTTCTCTTCACTACATCGTCGATGCTCTTGAAAGCTCCCCAAGCCGCTCGTTTCCTTCTGCTCAGCTCGGAGCTAAGTCGTTCATCATATTGATTTCCCGACCTAGATGGACATAACTGGAGCATTAGGAGATATTCGTTCCGTTGAGCGTGAATGGTGCGAATTAAACCAATCCGTTCTTCATGAACATCGTTTTCTTCAGATTTATTCAAAGACCAATTTTTCCACACGCTTTATCAAAGTCCGCAAGCATACGTTCCGCTTGGCTAATGTCTGTTGTTACAAGAACGATATCATCAACAAAGCGAAGGCGATGAATCTGCCTACCATCGATTTTCACTGTCATGTTATCCCATTCCAATGTTCGCATGACGTTCTGGGGGGAGGCCGTAAATAATTTTGGAGAGATTGTATCGCCTTGCCTAACTCCTCTTTTGACGTCAACGCTAATATCATTGTAGAATGGCGAAATTTTGGTTGCAAAATTTTTGTACAGCTCACGAAGGATCTTTACGTACTGAGTAGGAACTCCTTGACTACCAAGGGCTTCCATGACTGCTTCTATCTCAATTGAATTGAAGGCCTTTTGTAAAACGATGAAAATGAGACAGAGCGGTCTTTTGTACTTTCGCGATACTTCAATGAGCCTATCATGTGAATGTGGTCCATCGTACTAAACACCGTTCGAAACTCTGCTTGCTCGAATGGCTGTCCTTCGTCCAGTGTTCTGTCAACGCTGTTTAGGATGACTCGAGTGAAAAGTTTGTAGACGACAGACAGCAAGCAGATTGGGCGATAGTTGCCTATATCGTGTAGGTCGGCCTTCTTGAACAACAACACGGTCTTGCTGGTCTTCCACTGAGTAGGGACCTTGCATTCAGACAGGTAGCGTGTGAAGAGCTGAGCCAGTGTGCTTACGAGGACTGGCGGAAGGTTCTTCAGATGTTCTGATTTTATCCTGTCCGGACCTGGTGCTGTTCGATTTTTCACCGACGAAACGGCATGTCGGATTTCCGAAGAGAGAACCGATGGAACAGCATATCCATCCTCTTTTATTCCATAAGACGGGAGGTGGACGTGATTATCGAAGAGATCTGTGTAGTATTCGTGGATGATTTTCTCCATTGCCTTTCTGGACGCTGTTATTGTTCCGTCTGGGCGTCGGAGTGCAATCATCTTGGTCTTGTAATTGGCGAAGCTTCGGCGGGGTTTGCGAATGCCTTTTCCAGCCTCTGCAGCTTCGACCATTACTGCTGTTCTTCTCTCTTTAAGAACTTCTTTTATCGCTGTCTGCATTCTTTCGCAAGCTCGGACGTTAGGTCGCGGTGGACTGCAGCTCGTGCGATTCCACGCTGGCGTATTAGCTCGAGAGTTTCAAAAGAAAGACGTCTCTTGGTGACTTTCGAACTCTCAGTTTTAATAGCACTAACGTGAAGATGTTCAATGAGCCATCATATTCCTCGTCGATGTTGTCGACAACGGCATCTTTCCAACAGCCGACTAATGAGTTGATTAAGTCCAAGTTTGTGGTGATTCTGGGGCTTCGGTTTTTGAATTTAGCCGTTTTTTCTTCTTTCCGCAAGAAATAGAATCGTGCACGAAGGAGGCGGTGGTCTGATCCCGTGTAAAATTTTGGGACAACAGCGACATCGGTTAGGCAAAACTCCCTATTTACTACGATATGGTCTAATTCGTTATGGTACTCTCCATTGGGAGATTCCCACATCCATCGTTGACGGTGAGGCTTCTGGAATTGCGAGTTACCATGGTTCGTCTTGGTCGCCATGATATACTCAGAGAGCCGCCCACCCTTTTCGTTCCATTCTAATCCGTGGGTCCCAATGTGACGTTCCACAAACAATCTTCTTGCTCCGATCTTGGCATTGAAATCTCCAATGACGACCTTGAAGAATGTGTGGTCTTCCCTGTAGAACCTTTCCAAGTCCATGTAGAACGCTTCGACTTCTTCTTCGTCATAATTTGATGTTGGCGCGTAAACCTCGAAGATTGTCAAAGCCGGTGTTGATCCACATCTTTTTAATCGTAAACGTCCGATTCGGGTTGTAAGCTGTTCGAATGAATCGATGTTCATGGACGAACTCGTGTTGACGAGAACGCCGACACCGCCTACGCCTCTTCTGTCGCATGTTCCGAGGAACAGTTCTTCTCCAGTGTCATAGACGGCGTTGAATGGGTGGCGTCGTGTCGTCTCGGTTGGGCCGATGACGTCGCACCTTATAACTAAAATAATGGTGAGATATTTGCAAAACTCCGGACAACAGGTGTCTGCGTTGGCAAACGAACGAGCTGTTGTCCTTTCCGGGAAGTAACACGTTCACCACCACACCATGTGGATTCTTCGTTTCGTCTGTCTCTCAGCCTGCTCTAGTAAATGTAGGTCGGACACGCAATGCGTATGAATGATAACCGATGAACAAGAGCCGTTAGCGACTGGATTCCTTGGGATGTCAAACGTACTGCAGGAAAACCACCGACCCGATGGACGGAGTTCTTCACGAAAAGCCTAGAAGAAAGATATGAAGCTCAACGAGTCCCTAAAGCGAGCAGAACCCACTGGGCTACTCTTGCACGCGAGAGAGAAAAATGGAAGGTTTATGGCGTCCGTTCGAGTTAGTCGACGATTAATGGAGCTACAGGTGATACAGGTGACAGATGGAAGCAGTTGGCATTTGTGGACATCCAGAGTATCGACCAGTAACAAAACCTCTTCATGAAAGGAAGTTCTTACATGAATACGTAAATTTTACATAGATAATTACAGCAGGACGTCAGGACGTAATTATCTATGTAAAATTATGTCATTACAGGACGTCAGCAGCACAACTTAAAGATTAGCAAAGGTAAACTAAACAGAACAATAACCATCTGGCACTGAACTCATCTCTTACTCCAAGACTTATTTTCATGCCATGCTTAACACATATATCAAGACAGTTGTTGAGAGTCGTTGCTGACGACAAACGTAGGCACTGCTACATACGTTCCAAAATACGACGTCAGGACATTTCCTACAATAATAGCTTTGTATGCGTCTATCGAGTAAGTCTCACGGATAGTCAAAGCATATCGAAAACCCATCAAATAGGTCAGATTTTTCAATGAAGATCCAAAACGGTGTCCTCATGTACCTCGACCGGTCAAGGTCACTGGCCAGCATCCGCGTAGAACAGGGATAAATGAAGAAATTTTAGTAACATCCACTTGGATCAGTCAGCGCTTAACGAGAGGGCATGCGATAAAGATGATGCACTCCAATGATCGACTGGAATGTTCAAAGATGAACTGAAGCTGCTAATAATAATTATTGGTATAGAATTTCTCCAGTTCCTTATAAAATTCTTCGATCTACTTCTCATCACAGCATCGCATAGGTAACCAAAGCTGTCGGAACTGGCACTGAATCATATCACTATAACCATAAACACTTGACCCCTAACTTACTGCCAATTACTTTTTCACAGCAGGTTATTATGTGAAAAATAACCACAATGATGCTGAGATATTTGAAAAAGTCGAACCATGGCCCAATTCCGAACATGTGATTACCACTTCCAAGAGCTCATGCGCTACCCACAGCCTCGAGCCGAGACTCTTGCCTTGTCTCTCTTTCATCAAGTTTTTTTTGTAACCATGAATGTCCGAATAGTATAAATGATGAGATTAATTCAGCTAATGGGTAACACAGTAGTAGTGATTCCATGCATCACGAGCACGGTGCTGACCCAATCTTACCTAGGCTCACCAAGCCTCTGGTCACTCCGAGGTTTGCTTCCATACCTAGGGGTGAAACCAACTGTCTTCCTCCAACTCACGCGCGAATGACCTAGTACAACCATTTCAGGATTCAAAGAAAAATCTACTCGTTCATCACTTAACGATACTCTCAACGACAAAACAAACCTTTAAGCAGCGAATGAATGCATATGAAACAAGAGTGATTCGAAGCCCTCTGCTGACGATGGAAGAGAACCGACCGACAGTATGTCTCAGGACCCAAATAATAGACGTGAGGGCGCACCACGTCAAGACTCCAATAACTTCTTTATCTTGTATGATCGCGGAATAGTTTTTTGCTGTAACATAAACTGTGATTTCTAACAGAACTTTTCATCATGGTCAGTCACCCTACCGTATCAGCGTGATGCCCGGGCCACTAAAGCTTCCCATTCTGGAGTGTCTTATGCGCATATCACAACACTTCTTAAATTTATAAGTAAAACAGCCTATCGTTCTTCGCAATGTCACAGAAAGGTTATCGCTACTCATGTTATGTAGTTCTCACGAACTACTCCTGATGAACTGACGCGAAGTTCCTATCGTCGTGTCCGTGGCTTGCTTCTGTGACTTCGCCCTTTTCAAAGGCTTCTAATCCTATCTCACCGATATCTCACACAATGCTAAAAGCATCAGTGGGAAGTAAGCACCTAGCATTTTGCCATTTTAAAAGCCAGCAGTGTAAAAAGAACAATAGACCATTAGGAGTCAACTTTGTCTCAATATATACCCAATGAAGATAATGCTGATCTTTGTGTATCCCATTTTCATTCAACCTGAACAATAAAGATCAGCTTTAACCGCGATAAGCATAGATATGATTGAGGATGAAAACCTGTGACGTGGACAGACCACAAGACCAAAGCTTACAAGGTAGTAATGTAGCCAAAATGTTAGCCACATTCTTCTGTAAGCCTCCCAACAAGGCACCATATAAATGGCAATATTCACATATGTTTGCATTAGAACTTACCAATCTTGCAAACCCAATTGTCGAAACTAGCATACTGTTTGTTCCTGCCTGAAGCTAATACTATTGCAAACACAGACAATGAATTTATTTCCAGACACATCAGTAATTTACGTCTAATATATAATGAACAGGTAAACAGTACTACCTCAATGAATGGTCACAATGCAGGTTAGCCTGATAACCTTTACGAACCTCTCGTCGTTTCCATGGAAGCCAAAAGAACGATGAAGAATGTAGAACACACAGTATAGTGATACCTCTAGTCAAAAGCCGTTACTAGATCCCTTCACTACGTTAGGTTCGATTCTCCATAAACGAAGAAATGATTTACCAGAACAGCACACACCGTGTCTCCCTACAAGGAGAAAGTACAAGGCTTTTAGGACAAAAAGACCTCGACCGTGCACTATGAATTTCGCTTTCTACGAACAGATTCTGCGGGATCCCAAACCAATGCACCATGCAGGTAGCGACGGAATACTTAAGACATGAGTGTGCAAATACTTTGCACCACGCTACAGAAGCTCTAAGAAGAGCTCTCGGCATTCATTAATCCCTGAAGAATTCGCCATGCATTAGATTTCGTTAAACATTGTCAGAAGAGAATGAATGTATACCCAGCTTTCACAATTAGTCGCTGTGGCCTACCGACGTCTTGAGTCAGTGCTGATATCCTCCGAGACAAGGCCTATGCCAATATGCCAATCTCGAGGATGGAAAGCGTGGGGAGCCACGACAGCCGGATCGACCCCATGTGTATTGCAGGGACCTCCAACTATTGTACTATGCACGACCCGCACCACTCTATAAGAAAATCCCGGCGAATTAATGAAAGCTAACAAGACATCCTGTACCTCAACACATTTGGAACAAGCATGGAAACCTGTATGCAAATAACCACACTATCACGAAAGTCGGTGTGTTGAAAGACCTGGCATAAAAAAGGTTTTAAAAACAAACAAAATAAGTAACGATGGCAGAACATTTGGCAGAAGCTCAATCAAACACACTAATAACGCTCCATGATGACACACAATACTATACGAAAAGTGTTACAACTATCTTAACACAAATTTCCATGCCACATTTGGCTCCCATCTCCTTGTTCTTCGTATCACGGTCAATGACCAGGAACTCTCATCTACAGATATTTCCACTCCAAAAGTATCCACGATAACGGAAGAAATGTTCGCCGCTGCTTCGTTATATCCATCGTCTCAGACATGTCCATATTGGATGTAGTAGGGGCGATTGTGAATAGTAATCCAACACCAATGGTACGACCGAGATGACTCGAAGATGCTAAATACATAAAAACGCGAATATATCCCACTCTCATATAGACTATAACTAACAGATACACATCCAAATCTCAATTTCCTCCTCTAGTGTAGATAAACATTGTCTTTAGTACCAATGCATTGCTTCCATTGAATAGAAGCAACCAAAACCTTTAAAACTGTTTCTGGAAGTCTGACACAGTAAGAACTTCGCAGACTTATCGGATGTGTATTATATACCAACGATAAGAACACTGTATACTTACAGTATTAATAGCTCCCACTATAGTAACACTTGCACCAAGATTTCCAAAACTCCTAAAAATAAGTGTACCCACCAACCAAAAATTTTCCCCACTACAGTGATTCAGTACCTAACCTGAGGAAGATTTCAGATCAGAGCCTGTAGGATAAGTTCTAGTTTTACATCAAGTGACGTAGCAAATAATTAAACGATGTAAAAGACTTCCCGGAAGTAAGGAAACAATAGAAATTGATATCTTAAGCTTGTTGAATACACTCGCTTGTTCCTCTCCTACAACCTACAAGAAATATTTGTTCTTTTATAAATAAAACTTTTATTGAACGACGATGCAGGTGAAGCCGAAGTCTGAAATAAAAGTGGAAAAATCTTACGTGTACTCCCCGAATCTCGTCCATCCGTCCATATTTGTCTCTCCTATCCTATTCCGTTGGCTCCCCTTTTCTCCTACGACAGTCCACATATGTGTCCGAAAATCATTTCTGTTGATCGCCAGGGTATTCTCACACACTACAGTATGTCCTTTCCTTTAATTCTCCTCCATTTATCACATCCTCATCCTCCACACATTCTTATTGTGGAATGGGGGCTGAAACAGATACTTTATCGGTAATTCACAGACTTCGTTATAAGCAGCAGAAGAATAAACATGGTTAGTACGGCTCGTAAACCGTAACACTACAATGTTAAAATGTTGGTATGTGATCGCAAAATCAAAAAGAGAGAGAAAAAATAAGAAGACCGGAGAGTAAGATGTAATAACAGACAACACTTTTTCGTGATCAGAAATATACCACTAACGTATGGATAATCCAGTGGTCAGCAATAGCGCCTATAAGGTCTAGTCACGAGAGCGACTGCGAGAACGGGATTGTGTCCGCGAGGTGGAGCGACTGCTGGAATGCGATCGTGGACTATACTTCGGCGACGATCGACGCGGACTGCGTGAGCGACTTCTCGAACGACCGCGTCCGCCGCCACCGCTGCCACCGCTGCCACCACTACCACCGCCGTTGTTGCTGGTGTCTTCACGCACACGTATATAACCTGTCTCTCCCTAGAAACACGCAATACGACACTAAAACAGACCAAGAACTATAAGGTTTTAAGGTTAAACTTAAGGTCACGAGGAACCGGACTTACTTGGACATACTTGGATAGCCTGTCCTCATTGGTTGTGCGGACCCTAACATACTTTCCATTTTCTCGGAATTCTGTTGATTTAGCTGCTGTGATTCTCTGGAGTCCCGAGGTCACTCTGGCCAAAGTCTACCCCAGGTCTTCACCACCACAGGCAGTCACAGCCACTGTGGATCAGAGGGGGATTTGCCCCATGCGACTCTGATACCAGAACGGTGGAGGATCCTGATATTGGTTTACTGTTAGCTAGGCTTCGTGATGAAAACGCCAGACTCCTCAGTCTAGGAGACACTGCCGCGATGGGATGAAACTTCCCGCTGTGCATCGCAGCCCAGCACCCAGGAACAATACCTCTCCGGCCACTCTCCTCCCCGCGGGCACAATGAAGCGGTAAACTGTTGGTAAGATAAGAATAGGACAGATAACTACAAGGATTTCTAAATAGGGATCGAGAACTATAGAACAGCAGATTGGAGATAACCGGGACAAGGTTTTTCCACGTTGACTGGGGAAGACTTATAGTTCCCGATGGCCTGATGCGATGCGTCACTAACTAACCGTTGGCCTAGGTAGAAAGCACGAATAGTAAAGTATTACAAAAACATCGTTACTACGCGTAGTTACCAACCTCATGGGAACGGAATTTCGTGTCATCTAATTTTCGTAATGCTTCCTTCATATCATCAAAACGTGTGAACTCAACAACACCGGTTCCATCGCGTGCAACATTCGCATAGCAGACCTCTCCAGCTTCACGCATATGATCCTTAAAATGATTCTAGACGAATTGATATAAACGACTGAAAATATAAACCATCTGAAGGTAGAATATAGAAGTAGAAAAGTGTACCTTAAGATCTTGCCATGAGCCACTTGTCGGAAGCCCTTCGACGATCACACGGTAATTTGACCGACGAGATCCACCACCATCTCGACGGTTACTTCCATAATCTCTTCCGTGTCCTCCGTAGCCTCCGTATCCACCATATCCTCCCCCACGGCCGCCGTAACCACCACCACGGCCGCCGTAACCACCACGTCCAGAACGACCACCGGAACCACGCGGCCCGGACCCACGAGTAAATTCTACACGCAATCGAGAACCGTCCAAATCGTAACCATCTCTACTACGAACTGCATCACTTGCATCACTAAAAGCAACGTTCAAGCCGTTCATAAAGCTCAATGACTCTGATGAGTTGACAACGTACCGCGAATCTTCGAACTCAACAAACGCGTACAGAGGCCCTCGCCCACCCTTAATGTCAATCGAACGGATCTTCCCATACTTCGCAAAGACGTCTTCGATGTCCTTCTCTCGGCAATCCGGAGGGAGGTTACCAACGTAAATCCGAGTATCCTCACGTCCCATCTCGAAATCGCCCTGATTAGTATTATTTGCATATATTACACATATCCACACTACACAACTTTGAATGACAGACACGTCTCGTCACGATGATAAAGAACAAACGCTAACAGACAAGTGAAAAACACATAGACAGTCTACGTTGATAAAGAAAACCGCGACGCGTTAATGACTGCGGTGCGGTCGCTACGTATCGACCATTCGGGCGGTAATTCGAAAACGGATATCCTTTATTTTACACTAGGATTTAATCTCTGTAGTGAGATTTGGTGCCCGACACTTCGTTAACAGCTAGACATAAGGGTAATAAGCGGAGAAGGCTTGCGTTATCTGGAACTTACGTGACAAGAACATTGTAGAAGAAAATCAGTGAAATGACAGGCCATAGAACTATTCTGGAGCGGTCAATACCACGACGAAGCATTTTTACAACTAGGAACGATGTTCAGGTGGTTGTCGAGGTAGTACTCCTGCAGTCAAAGGTCTACTGAAACATGGTCTAGCACTCCAGTTCATTCAATTTCTGTCTCACTCACCATTTATGAGAATAAAAGCACATCTATTGTCGTGGAGCAAAGTCTGATTTTTCCCGGTTGCCAATGTAAAACGTAAACACTGAGGTCTCTGGTGCCTTTTATCGATTTCCTGGCTGAGCTTCCACGATTTTATCGTTTCGAGAGAAGTGAAGGCCATGGTACAAAGGTGACAGGTAGATCATTCTATCTGTCAGCCATCTAAAAATCCTGTACCCTTCTTTCGATGCAAATCTGCTTTGCCCATGAGTCATGATAACTCAGCTTTGTTCAACCATAGCAGAATGTCAGTTGTACTGATTCTAATCCAACTCTCTTCACACAACGCGATCGAAATACGGTCGAGTGAAGAGAATTGGGTTAGAACAAGGCTCTCTAGTTTACTTTCAACTAGTGTTCTACTTACATTCTGAGTTCCCTGAATTTTCATGTCGGATGAAATACACTTAAGCTTATCTCGCTTCTTCTGCTGTGGGAAGGTTCCGAACTGTTTTGAGTGGGCTTGCTTAAAAGAATCTCTTTGTGTAGTGTTCGTCAATGCTAACTTTTAATTTACTGCCTACTAAAATCTTTCACAGCAGGCTGTGATATGAAATATAACCACAATAATGCTGAGATGCTTGCAAAAGTCCGGAGCGCAGCTGTCCGAGATGGGGATCAAGCGCGCGACCACCACACCATGTGGGTCTTTCAGTTTCACCTTCGTCAATGTTTTACAGGTCGTTCAGACCATCCTTATTTTCAAGCTCGCATCTCCACTACGGTAAATAGTCCTATCTTCACAGGCCCGTATAATTCGTCACATGGCAACATGATCAGCATGTTCAAACATCAGTTGTTCTTTTATCAGTTGCTTGTTTTACCGTTGTTTCTTTTTGCTACACTTCTGCTCAACTGATAATTTCCTTAGCATAAGCTCTACTACATGTTGGCCCGAAAAACCAATATTACGAAAAAAATACGAAAAATACCAATACGAAAAACCAATAGATGTTGCGATCTACAAAACCTGTTTTCCCTTTCTACCAAGGTTTCCCGTCTCATCGAGTTCTATGGCAAGAGGTTGTTGCTGAAGAGTACTATACTGAGATTCCACAGCTTTATTCCACCAAAAATGATAAATATGTAGCTTTATAAATAATAATGAATAATTAAAAATAATAGGGAGAACTAGCTGAGAGACAGACGAAACGATGGACCCGCAGTGTGGTGGTGAACGCACTCGCCCTTGGAAAGGGTAATAGCGCGTTCGTTCCCCACCGCATACACCTGCGTCCCGGAGTTTTGCAAATATCTCAGCATCATTATGTAGCTTTATTGTAATACAAAGAAAGGCATACAGTTTCTAGTTCAATACTGGCAACATCGGGACAAGGCAAACAAAAGGAAAAAAAACGACAATGAAAAACAGAAATAAGAATCATAGCCACGTATGAAAGGGGATTGGAGCCACATAGACAATGCCACACAAAGAAAATACGTAGGATGCAAAAAACCTATGACTACTAAGAAAATATATAGAAAAAACTGAGTTATGCGTAGACAACCATTACAAAGATAACGACAAAAAGGCACTTTGGCCGACATGAGTGACGATAGTCTCATCTGCGCGCGATGAAGGACCATTTTCGTGTCTCAGGTAACAAGTCCCAGAAAACTAAGTGCTATCGCGAAGGTGTTGAAGTTAGTGTTACATCATACAATTATTAACTGTTACTTAGAGAAATGTAACTTGAGCACTAAGAACCATTACTTTATACTAAAATTCGAGCCTTTATTTTAAAAAGTACTGGAACATGCTTTTTTTTCCTAATTTCGTGTTAAAGCCCCGAGTCGAGCACAAACATTTGTGTTAAATTCTTTTCCATGTGATCTCATTTTAGCATAAATAAGAATAAAATCAAAGCTATTTTAGTATGAGAGTGTGGAAAGGAACATGACTCTCAACATTCCGTACACGATGCCTAATATTGCGCTGGTGGCGTGTAGGATGAGAAATGAATCTTGATAGTTGGACGTTCAACTACAATTCTAGTTTACTTCAGGAAATAACTTTGATGAATAAGTCTTCACAAGATTAGGGAGGTTTTTCAGATTTCGATAGTACTCATCCCGATCAACAAGATTTGCTCAGACGACGAGATAATTCGTGCGGAGATGTTAAACCGGAAATCTCCTGAACCACCATTATTGATACCGTATCCTCGATAGAATCCGCTGGAAATAACCTGAGATCATTCCAATCTTTTCGCGTCTATGTAGTGTTTTAAGCCCGTGTAGGCTAGATTTCACTCGTCCTATCATTTAGTTCTCTCCAATTTCGTAATTCAACTCGCTTGTTCCACGGAATAATGCCAAAAAAACCCAGCTAAACAGCTGTTTTGACTACTTTTCAAATTGAAATAAAATGTTAGTGAAAACTACATTGTCGCATTACTGAGGTTCGTACAGATCTTGGCAGAGTACAAAGAACTAACCGATTTCACTGCTTATTGAATGCGGAGAGTCCTAAATTCATTCCTAGTGGAATACACAAGCAAGACGAAGAACCATGACACTAACTGCTGGTCGAGGACTAATCCTTCCCTTTATGTTTAATCGGTGTTGTCAGATTTTTAACCTTTCGAAGTAATTCGTGATCTCAGCCTGTATTTGGTCAGTACTCAGTTGGTCAATATACAAAGTACTCATGAGAAGTTTGGGAAAGATCCCAATGAATCTTAAGTTAACTCAGCGCTCTAGCTTGGATGGCTTTGACACGCTATATTATTTTTTTTTTTACCGTTCATTACTTTGTCCAATATTGCCTGCGAGATAATTTATAGACTCAGTTAAGACAAACATATTAATGAGATGCTTGTAGAATTTAAAAGCATAGCCGTTTCTCTCTTATTAATCACAAACAATCTACACTGATATGATATCTACGTACGGTGCAGGTCGCACCTACAATCTAAACGTCTATGGTAGGAAAGACATGCAGGGCAGAAAGCTTGTGTGGGTATGCTGTTGCTGTCCTGGATTTCTTCATTGATGTTGTCGTGCGGAACTGTTACCTTAGGAGTGATAATCGCTTTCTTATGCCGTTTACTAACCATATTCTCCAGATCCCTTTAACAATCTCACATACCGCTCCTCTATCCCTTATATAACCAACTGCATTGCTTTAACAATAACAAAGTGGCACACCATATAAAACGAACATTCCCAAATACCATTTGCTTGTTCTAAGGATTCAAAAACAATACGCGGCCTTCTGATTCCATTTACTGCAACTGATTTGCCAAGATTCTTTAGAGCTTTAAGGAAACGATTCCAATGTTTTCTATAATCGTTCGTAGACACAGACAATGGCCAGAGTTTGCGGACTGAAGAAAGCTTTTTGATGATATCCTTATGTTTCGTCCAGAATGGTAGCAGTCCGTCTTTTGTGTACTTCTAAATATGAACATGATTGTTAACGCTTCCATTGTGACACCTACACCGACTCTTTTGCCCCGATCTTATAGATTCCAAATGTCATACGACTGTCATATGGTTTACACCTGTTTTTTCAGCAAGTTTACGAAATCCTGGGGGAAACCTCCACGTTGTGACGATAGGATGAGAGCGATGCGTATTTAGAGCCAAAAAATCTTTGTGGGTATGAAAAGCAATTTCTGGTAGTCGAATCACAGACAAACTTTCCTTCTACAGAAGAACTGCTTCAACACAATTTTTGTGTAACGTCCACTGAACGCAAAAATCTGGTGTTGAGACCGTTACTCTACTTAGGACTCAACTATGCTTAAGTTCTCAACCTAGAATTTCATATGAAATGGAAAATTTGAAAAGACTAAGAAATGAAGTCAACACCAGACCGATTCACATCATCGTTACATCAACAATGACCCACCCATGCTAGTGCGAACAGGAAAATATATGTTGACCTTCCAACTCTTTCCTTCCCAGGTATGGTGACTATTGTGGCTATCACATATTGAAGGTCGTCATTATAATAAAACTTATACCGAAACGATAACAACAATGGCATTGCGCATGGGAAGAACGAAGTACAACACTTCGCAAAAACTAAGAAATAAGAGTGTAGTCTCCGCTCAGTAATCTAGCTCACGTACGGTCTAATAAGCTTTACAATGAAAAGACAAAAACAGAAAAGATCCATTCGTTCATCAGTAAAAATATTGCTGATATTCTATGCTGCTAATGGTGCCTAGGACAAAATGGAAAATTCTTACGTGCAGTCCCCGAACTCTGTTCCATCTTCCTAGCCTATGCTGTTGCATCCCCTTTCCTTTCACGACAGTCCACAATCCTACACCCTACAGTTTGTCTTCCTTAATTCTCCTCCATTCCTCCTATCCTTCCTCATCCTCCTCCCTCTCCTATGGCGGAATGGGAGCTGAAACAATGTAACTTCTTCGATAGTATGCAAACTTCATTAAAAACAAGAATGAATAGTACATTTTCGAAAACCGTGCTACGACATAATTGAACTGTTGGTATGTGTATGCAAACTGGGAAAGGAAAAAAGAACTGAAGAGTACGATATCATAACAGACAACCCTATTCAATGCTTGGAAATATACCATTAACGCACGGAGATGGGTCCAGTGGTCAGCACTAGCGCCTAGGAACAGGCTAGTCACGAGAGCGACTGCGAGAACGAGATGGTGACCGCGATGCGGAACGGCTACGAGACTGTGAACGTGGACTGTACTTCGGAGACGATCGACGAGGACTGCGTGAACGACTTCTCGAACGTCCACGACCGCCACCACCACCATTGCTACTGTCTTCACGTACGCGTATGTAGCCCGTTTCGCCATGAAAGTGCAATGATACTAACAGAACAGAATAAAATACTTCAAAATGACTTTTACTTGGAAATCCAATCGCAAAAAGTTCTCATAATAAAGGTTTAAGAATTAAAATATATGAATTACTATTTTTCTAATGAAGAGGTCGAAATATCAGCCGAATAGACATCTATAACAATTATACCAAGTCCTTATCAACAACAACCATCCTATATAAAAGAGAGCTGTCGAATGAGATTGCTTCACTCAAGCGGTACTTCACTCAAGAAGATTCGATTTGGTACGAGAACAAAGACGTCACATCAAAAACACGGACTGTGTAGCATCGATTTCGATCATCGGCCTTGATGAAGACGAAGACGTTGAAACGTTCACCCAGCAGCAGACCTTTATATCAACCTCGTGTAAGCTTAACTATCCAAGGAAGTTCACACGAAATAAGTTTTTTTAAAACCCGTATTACACCTAGTGTGCCGTTCCCAGCAGTTCTCGCATCCAACTCGTCCTCCTAATTTTGATCGTCGACAAAGGTCTTCGAATATTTAGCACACTGTTTCGGCTGCTAATTGACGATTTCATCTTCCTTGTGAATGTCGTAGAATCCACGCCGAATCGATTATCCTTGCTACCCTGGAGATAGCCGAGCAAAGGCGTGGATTAGAGTAGGCTGTTGGGCGGCGGGTCCAACCAGAAACTCACCCTTCTGATAGATTGGTGGCACTAACTAACCACTGGGCTCAGGAAGGCGAGAACAATAATGAAGAACAAAATTAACCTCATGAGAACGGAATTTTGTGTCATCCAACTTGCGCAGTGCGTACTTCATGTCATCAAAACGTGTGAACTCAACAACACCGGTTCCATCACGAGCAACATCCGCATAGCAGACATCGCCAGCCTCACGCATATGGTCCTTAAAATGATTCTAGACGAATTCTACATAAATTGAAAATGAATACTGCACGAATTTAAAATCGGAAAGAGCGAAAGGATACCTTGAGATCCTGCCATGAGCCAGTTGTTGGAAGACCCTCCACAATGACACGGTAATTGGATCGGCGAGATCCAGGACCACCTCGACGACCACCTCCATGGTCTCCACCATATCCACCACGTCCTCCGTATCCGCCACCACCACCACGCAAAGGACGACCACCTGGACCACGTGGACCGGATCCGCGAGTGAATTCTACACGCAAACGACACCCGTCCAGATCGTAACCGTCTCTGCCACGAACCGCATCTTCCGCATCTCTACGAAGACTCACGAGAACATTGAAAAACCTTCAAAACATAAAAGAAGAACAGATTCCTCACCGCGGATCATCAAATTCAACGAAGGCAAATAGCGGGCCACGTCCTCCTTTGATATCCACGAAACGAATCTTTCCATACTTTGCGAAAATATCCTCGATTTCCTGCTCTCGACAATCCGAAGGCAGATTGCCAACGTAGATGCGAGTTTCGTCACGTCCCATCCTGAAATTGTTGTGGGTGGCTAACACAGAACCAACTGCTCACTCATCATCAACACATATCGACTGTAGATCATCTTCAAGGATACAGGGTACGACAGTTCACTAATCGATAAAAAAAAATTAGGAGAAACCCTCATCGAACAACTCTATCGCGACGCGGACGAGGGCGGTGCGCTCACTGCGTATCAATTGGTGGCAGTTCGAAAACGCGCCCCTCATCCCCGTCTCAGCTGAGTATCAACCTGTTCGTTGAGGGAGTGGGTGTGAATGTGGACCACTCTTATCGAGGTCCTCGAGAACTTTGGTGATGGGAACTGTTGGTGAAAGAATATTTCTGGGAACCGACGTCCATTTAACATTGGCATAAATAATGAAAGTGTTCTTAGATTACTAAACTAATGCGAGGTTGGTAAAAGAAGATAAAATAAAAAATAAAGGATAAAGCTGTCGGCGTTGATCAATCCCTAAAGGATGCACCATGCATTCGACTTCGTTTTGCATTGTTTGGAGGTCACTGAATGCATATGAAGCCCTTACAATGACTCGCTGTGTCCTACCGATGTGTCGAGCCAGTGCTGCTATCCTCCCAAACAAGTCTAGTGCCAATTCACAAGTCCTTCAGAATGAAATCACTCAATGCTACTGAATAAACATCTGAAAGGTAGCTGACATATACAGACATATCTGCGGTGACTTATGTCAACCCAGTAATTTCTTGGATCGGCCATCTATTAACCTCGGCACTGATAAATTACTGCTTTCTTGATAAGTAGACTCAAAGTAGTTATCGCAGTACTTATTTCGCACTAGCTAACGTTCAAGCGCATTTCAGCTTCCATAAGCCCGTTCTCTTCATGTCTCGTACTTACCGACGAAAACCGAAAGATCACCATCACAAAGACCACATGGCTAGTGAATGTCAAATGAATGAATTTACAATGAATGGATGTTTGTTAAGCCCGTATTCTAGACATGTCAGGCACTAATTTGTTCAGCCTCGATTAGTCCGGGGTGTGATCGAACCAATAACTCCGTGCGCATTGTAGGGAACTCTGCGATACGCGTAAATTTACAATTTAGGCGAACAAAACTAGGAAAAGCAATAATTTATGTCCACTATACACAAATAAGTACGACTATAAATATTAATTAGAAGGAATGATCACGGTAATAAAGAAGTCTGAGAACTCAGGAGAACTTAAAAACAAATCGTATGTTCACTCGAAGCGAAAGGAGGACCCATATCGAATTAGAATTAGAACAATTTTTACTTAAAGCTAAAAAGTGAATTGCTAGAACAATACAACCCATTTCTGGATGAAGTTTTTTAAAGAAAAAGCACAATTTTTTGGACGATCAGACATCACTTACGACTTGACTTAAACTGTATAAAACGTTCATGATTAATGTTCACATGCATAGGCCGTTAGACGTGAGTAAAGTGGGTAAAGGACATCGTCGCGGATACTCGATAGTGTTATACCTCTAATAAAAAAGTTATGGAGAAATCGTTGTCCATCTGACAACTTAACAATTCGTTGGGTAAAAGCTTGCAGCTTAAGAAAAACGGGAATGAATCCTAGCCGACAGGCCCGCATGACAACATAACAATTGTTCGATTAGAAGACTGGGAAAAACAGAAATGAAAGCCAGCAGCGATAGGAAAATGAAAAAAAAAAACTTGGTATGCGATTGGAAATGTCAACAAGCAAAATAGTACAATTTTACAGTAGCTCACAATATGACAGAAGTCGCAAGAAATTAGCTGGAATTCTCACAGATATATGGTTTTCAATCCAGTTTTGAAGTCGAGCTTTCTTCTTCTTCGTTATAGGATGAAACATGAAGGAAAGTTTCCTCTAAAGACGATTGCGTTACACAAAAATCGACGACGCCTAGGGATGTGGCCAATGATTGAACGTCATGAAATAAAGTCGACCATCGATCCGACTTCGACTTTGGAACCTGGAAGAACACAATTCCTTTCTTTTATATTTGTAGCATATTTAGCAAAGAAAATAACGAAGAATATTGTGCTTCACCTGCCACTTCAAGCTCAAGGACAAGCTTTCTTTCGGCGTTTTTAGTATAGCATATGGGAATGTTCTTATCACTCCTTCTATGACGTTATCACGAAGTTCTAACCTCGGTGCCACCATCGTTATTGTGTAGCTGTTCCCAAATCTTAAATTTTGTGTGTAAAACCAAACACAACAGTAAACGGTCGGTAAACGTCAAATAAGTTTTTAATGGTTTAATGACTATGTGGAGCGAATTCAATATGTATACTGTTGGACAGTAAGTTCTGATTTGAAAGCGTATGATTTCTTCCTGGCCTATCTTCGGACGGTGACAGAGAATTTGGTGGATATAAAAACACAAAGGTGATAAAGAAACAGTTTAAATATCACACAAAAAATGAGAAAACCTGATAATTCCGCGGTTATATAATGGGCAAACGCTTTCTCCATCAGACGTAAGAGATGTCCAAGAACATGGAAACATGGGCAGATCGTAACGACTATGTGTAGGTTAAAGGGACACGGATATGTGAGGGAATCGAATAACAGAACCATGACCTCAAGAAACCAATGCGCCGTGTGTCTTCTGTGGGCTTAGTGATCGTCCATTTTGATTTTAATGCGCATTTCGATTGCACTCCAATGACACGTGGCCTTACCAGCGAAAACGCCTGTAGTCGTGAAAGGGTAAACTGTTTCGCGCCAATATCTCCTTGTTGGTAGAAAAAATTCAGGGAGACTGCAATGTTAACGCGTGATATTCCTACCGAACTAATTCATCAATCGACTTAACTTGACTTGAGAGGATTAGTGGAATTTTGCTACTGTTCGATAATCAAATGACGAAAGGTAGAACCTTCAGTGTTGACAATCCTGAAGGATATCCCATGCATCCAACGTCAATGAACATCAAATAGAAAACTAAACGCATAACTGGATTGAATAGTGCTTACCGATAGCCTATCAATGTTTACAGTTCATGTATTTACTCTCTCTGAAAGTCTGAAACCGCTTTTCCGAGCCCCAACTGTTGAGAGGTTTGGTTAGCAAATGCCGTGAAATCGAGCCAATGATCCTGTAGGTATGGCAACGTTGCTTTAAGCACTTCACTACATGCGCTCCCACTTCAATGATAAAAAAAGGATAAAGCTCTGCGTTGATCAATGCCTGGATGCGCCATGCATTCGACTTCATTAAGTATCGTTGGAGGTGATTGAATCCATATCTGGCCTTCACAATGACTCGCGGTGACCGGCCGATGTATCGAGCCAGTGCTGCTATCCTCCCAGACAAATCTAGGAACAATTTTTCAACCCCGGAGGGATGGAGGGGTTGGTGAGTCTGGGGTGCAGGGATCGATCCCAAGTACATTGGAGTGCACCTGCGACCACTGCCCCACGCACCCTTTAATGTTAAGCTGAGTAAATCTTTCCACTGCGTTCTAGAGGGTTGTATGAGATTCATACGGTAACATTGAAATATTACATAGGGAAGGCAAGGATTTTTGATTCAAAGCCAATAAGAATTTCAGAAAAACAGACCTCTCCTAAAACAGAAATTCTAAGAATAAATAACTTCATTTTGAAGTCGGATCCATCCACTTTTGACATTGGTGATGAAATGGTTTAAATGTCAACTTCAAACATTCACATCTCCATATTTCATATAGCATAATATAAAAAGATAAACAGAAATACAACTAAGATAATTCTGAGATATTGGCAAAACTCCGGACCGCATCTGCGGTGGGGAACGAACGCGTTATTGTACTTCTGGGGAGTAACGCGTTCACCACCACACCATGCGGGTCCTTCGTTTCGCCTGTCTCTCAGCTAGTTCTATTGATCGGTGCCATCAGCAATCACCCGTCAATAGGACTGATCTAGGGAGCCCAAATCGGCAACGAACTTAGTTAAGCTGAGGTTGAAGTCGAAATTACAATCTTAAATTAATCTTGAGGTTAGCATTATCATAGTTGTATTTCACGTGATACCCTGCCGTTAAAAATTATAGTAGGCAGTAAATAAAAAAGTTAAGATAAACAGAAATATTGACACACTTCGTTTTAAGATGTTGGCTTGTTCCAATGGCTACCATTCGACCCTTTTGTAAAATGGCGATTCGACTGCATAACGCCTCACATTCGTCCATGCTGTGTGACGTAAGCAGGAGGGCGGAATGTGATTGGTCACGTACCATCGACAAAACCTCCCAAATCTCACGGCGAGCCTCAAATAAGATAAAGATCATCGTATTATATAACCAAACTCTTGAAACAGACACTTCCATCATACGTGTTTAATATCATAACTTCTTTAAGGTTAAGGAAGTGTTCTAATACTGAAAATCTGATTAAATAAATAACATCCACACCTTTGGATCAATTCCGGCTGTTGGTTCGTCAAGAATGATGATTCGCGTTGGTGAAAGCAGAGCAAGAGCTACGCTGATTTTTCGACGTTGTCCGCCACTGAAATGTTAAGAGCAACGGTTTACTGTTATTGAAGGTTCCTTATTTAAGAGAATTTACACCAATAACAAAAAGTACGCCTAATAAGAAATACAATAATTGCATCTAAATTTGACGGAAGCAGGAGATGTATCAGCCCTAACAAATATTAAACTTCAGTAATGTGTCTGAATATCTGGTGGAGTTTGAAGTTTACTTACCAGGAAAATTGAGTCAACTGAAAAATTTCGGTACCAACCAAAAGGGCAAGTAAAAAAGCTGCACTGCAAATAATCCCAGAAAGAAGCCCAAATTGTAATCCCAACTCTTTCACTGACCTGTAATACCGTACCAATTTATCCGCATGGTCAACCATCCCAACGTTTTGAAGTGCTAACTCAGTCAACTCTGCTGCATTAGGGAATCCATGCATACGTGCGAATATCTTAAAATAATAATTCTCTTATATTATAAGTATTCTCTTGAACTGTAGACAGTTCCTAAAGTTAGACTTAAATGCTTTCCATTAATAAAGATAGAAAATTATCGCATACCTTAAGGCACTCTCTTCCAGTAAAATCGAGCATTAGCGCATCAAATTGGGGACAGTAACCGATAGGCTGAAAACAATTATACCATATTTTATAGCCTAAAGACTGTTCTAAATCCATTCTCTAACATTCAGATAGTAAAGATTTAATGGCGTTTATCAATAGCTGAACACTTGAGGCAAACCAACTAGCGGATTATATTAAACGAATTATAACAAATATCTAATTGTTAGAGGTTAAGTATCACAGAGTTCACTTTAAATTCAACACGGTACATTAAGAGTCAACTGAATAACATCGAAAAACGGTGACACCTTCGATTATTTTAAATGTAATACTTCGAAGTGGTCAACTTATTCACTTAGTGGTGATGTTCCTGAATATGGAACAGTGATTTATGAGAGTTAGTTCGCTTCACCTGCAAGGTCATGAAAGCTGTGGAATTAGATGTTTTCATATGTAAATCCATTTACGAATAAACGAAAGCCAGGAATTACCGTTATCTCGAGAAAAACCTAATCAAATAGTGCCTGACTTCCAACCGAGATGGATAGGCTAGTGTCTGCGGTGATATCTTGGGATAGTATGTAGTCCATAGAATTACCTGGGATGGGACGTGTATGATTACTCGCAGAGGCGGGTCATTGAAACAACTAGCTTCTAATTTACATGAGTTCGTTTTCTAGGAATATTCCAAGCCTTAAAACAGACACACATTTAATACATAACGCCCTACTGGCTTCACGACAAGTGACGATAATTTACTAATTTTCCGAGTAGTTGAGAAGCTGAGAACTTCAAGGATTTCTACAAGAAACTTTGTTCCCCCACCAAAATTAGACATAAGTTTGCACAAAACATTTTCCCAATTTTAAATTCGTTTAGAATCAAAGTTGTCGATAAGATGAAAATGAATTCTAAATTTTTAACATTTCCTAGTCACGCGCACCCGCCACTAAACACCAAAGATATGTTGAGGAACATCATCGGTCCATGCCAGATAGAAACTCACTCGTTCAGTTGGCACCCTATTTAAAACACCAACAGTGACGAAGACAAATGAAGAGAAAATATGCTTTGTGGACATCGAAAGGACCAGAATTCCACCGTGGAACAAAAAACTTCTATGTTGTTAGAAAACACATGTTAATTCTAGTGGCCCTTTGTTCAATCAACAGAATTCATTGTGCGCTATGACATGTCCATTCATATTCAAAAGGGGTTACTTTGTTTGCACCGAATGCACCAAAATAATGTATGCTTTGCATTATGTGCTAAAGCCTAAATTGCAACCTGTTAGGCTACGACTCACTATTTGTTCTGTGACATCTCGCTTATCGATGTAAGCCGTGCCAGCAGTGGCAAATGATTGTCCGGTAAGAATGTCAAAGGTGGTCGTCTTCCCAGCTCCGTTCACTCCAAGTAGACCGAAACACTCACCATTTCGCACTCCCATAGTGAGTCCGTCTAAAGCTCTCAAATGGCCATACATTTTGCATAAATCCTGAAATTGAGTTCTTATGAACTTCATAAAATACCACTTCATTAGATTTAAAACACTTTTAAAAGAATGCTACTCACTTTTACTTCCAGCGCTAAATCATCACTGTATTGTTGCACATGCATTCTCTCCTCCGTTACATCGCTATCTTCTTCGTCTGTACCAACCTAAACTAATTAATGTTTAAGGAGGCTGTCCTGGTACTTGTGTCTTTTAAGCTGTTTTTTCGAACTGGAAAAGGTTACCGTGCGCCCAAGAGCTGCCCCGACGAAAGGCTTTGAGCCAAATCTTCGACAACGATGTGAAAAACAATTCCATAGACACATCAAAACTACAACGCACAAAGGATTCCTCCAGAATACATTAACTTGCACAGCCATGTAAGATAGCGAGAACAAGGAAAAAATCCATACTGCAGCAATTTGCTGATCGTCCAGAGTTTGTCGTACAACATTTGCTCATCAAATCGACTCACACCAAATCCTACTATTTATTGTGATAATCCTAAGTGTTATCCTTACTAACAAAAAGCTCAAAGAAAGTATCAGCAACGATAACTCTTACGCACTGATCTTCGTGGCTAAAGATTCAAACAATTTCTATGGCCAAGTGGAAGGAGCGATCAACAACGAAAAGTACTCAGACTTCAACGCTAGAATAGGGAAGACCAGTGAGATTCAGCACAGAATCAGAAGCTTTGGAATAGAAAGTGGAAACGAGAATGGAAGACGTCTCGTGATGTTAAAACGTCAGAAACGGAAGCTTTTCTTCTTCGTAGTACCACTCCCGTTCAGTGATACCCTTCCACCATGTGAATTTTCAGTTAAACCCTAAATGGAAAAGTGCTCTTGTCATCACTTAAGAAATAAGAAATAAGCCGTATATCAGTGAACAGCCTCGCACGTGGTCACAAATCGCACAATTTGGTCGTTGACGTTGTTGTTCTACACTCTCCTTATGAAAGATATGGAATAAATTTAAGCAAACTAAAACACCGTAGAATCAAGCTCACAAATTAAGGATTTTAGGCAAAACCTTACTAACTGAACAGCCAGAATTCCGAAAAAGACCTCCGCTATACGGATCACCCAAACCGTAACTATGGTCAGAAAATGGGTTGGGAGTGCTATCTTCATCATGTCTTGATCTTTACTGATTGCAAAGAAGCATTTGACTGCTACGAAACGAAGACTGTCTTCTCAACTCTCGCCGATCAAGGAGTGGTCTCTAGCTTAATCCACTGCATTAATGGCTATTATCTCTTTAACATTCACATACGATATTCGATGAACCCACAAAGCCCCTGATCGGATCTCTGATGCGGTTTGTGTCACAGGATTGACGAAATATCCAACGAATAAACGAGAAAACATAGGGTTTGATAATAATGTTCTTTCAATCTTCATAGTGTTGGTTATACGATATGTGGCCGAGTACTGTTTTGCAATTGGCTCCTCCAGACATCTTCTCGACTTCCTGAGAACATCTCGCTCGTGCAATGACTTCGGTAACATGCAAGAAGTAGCAGAGAATAATTCTATCATAACCTTTTTTTGACACAAATTTGACCTCAGAGTTTCTGCTTTTCATCCTTGTTTCAAACTGCGTGGCTATAACGAATCGATTTCATGCCGAGAATCATAGTGTGATTAAAAAATAGACTGTTTCACCTGAGAAAACTCTTCGCTAATAAACACCAATCAACAATATATATGAAAGGCAAAATTTTCAAAATCTTTTCATTTCCCTCTCCGAATGGCATAACTCAAACCAAAAAATTAAAGTGAAAAAATATTTGCCTGAAAATTCTAGTTCATAATTGAATTGAGAAGTCACTAAAATATTTGACATGGAAATCCAGTGCCGATAAAAACACTTCTTCTCACTATCTGTATACTCAATGACGGAGTTCACTTTTTACGAAGACAACTGAAAAGCTATGAGACCTACCGTTCCGTAATTTCTTCGTCCGTATCGTAAATCCCAAATTTGGTGCCAGCGATATCTAACAACCTTAAACTGGAACAGAACGAAAAGTAACGTAGAGAAGCAGCCGAAAATTAACATGAACGTCAAATTTTTGCCTAAAATATTCGTTTATAAAGAAATAACAACTGGAGAGATCGGTCTTGAAAGAATGTTAACACTCACCCAGCATGTTCCACTCCCATAATAGATGTGGTGGCATTTTTGAAGCTGAATATGTACCAACTGTCATGACGGCATTACCAAATGCGAAAGATGGCAGAAGGCACAGCAAGATTGACTGAAAAAGAATATGTGATTAGAATATTAATTCCACACATAACTAAGTTGCTTGAACCTGAAAAACTGTGTAAGCACTCATTACTGAAACTATCGCACATTCTACTCAGTTACAGATACCCTAAAAAGTAACATAACAGATTTGTCAATTGAAAGAATAGAACGCTTAACCCGTATAAGCTCAGCAATAGTCGGATCAACATTGACAGTGTGGCTGATAATGGTCATTATAAGCATCGCAGCGAAAGCAGCCACCATCTGCCATAAGAACAGCAGCACGATCGCCTTGGACGGTGATGAGAATAGGAATGATACCGCATATATGAACGGTACACAGGACCAGAAGTACAAGACAAGCAGCAAAATTACACTGAAATTCTCAAATAAGGCATATTTTTGTGGTGAAAACAATAAGGGGGCAAGTACAAATTGAATAAAAGGGTAAAAATGAGCAATTCCTTGTTTGGCCGTCGCTAATATGAGAAAATATTTAAGAAAGAAAACAAGACGTACAAATTAAGGTATCCCTGCATCCAGCCAGAGACGACGAAAACAATGAGAAAACAGGAACACACGATTGAAAAGAACAAAAAGTCGTGTAGAAACGATGTCGCCCAGAAGGTAACCGGTGAGATACCGGTTAACAACTGCTGTAAAGTACACATATGAAGAAAAGAAAATGCAAGTATGCATGGAATTTGAAAGCTAACACTGCATTATTGTCGGTAGCATAAAAACTCTAAAAAAACACTGCTCAACAACACGACTAAACGACGAAATCAAACGGGTAGAAAGAATGAACTTTCTAGTGTTAAAGATAATCCCAGACTCACATCGGAACACTTTATTTTACGGAATTCACTGTCCCTTTGATGAGCAAACATGAGGTTGTACTCTACTGTCTAGTTATCCACGATGCTAACGTTTCGGCAAATTTCGCATTCCTCAGAAGTGTGAAGACTGCAATCTAGTCAGCCAAATACTTATGAATTATGTGTAGGGTTTTTCTGACCTGGTTATGGAAGGAGAATGCAGTTCACTTGATGTTTCCAAGCTCTGAAGAAGACGAAATCCGCCGAAACGTCAGCTTTGTGGATAAAGAATGGTATAATAACAGCTTGATATTTGCTCATCAACAAAACAGTGAATTAATAAATAATGCCGAAGATAACAGAAAATTGGTCCTGGGAGCCACACTTTCTGAATTGCCCCAAGAGTCACAAGATATCCTTTTGAAGCATATGCCAACTAATGTAATGAACAAACAAAAAAAATGTATACCTGGTGAGCAAACTTGCTCACACGTTCCTCAACAAGGAACCTTATGAATGCAGAAGTGAGTAGGGCAAGAGCAAGCACAATGAACGGTCCAATCATTACGTCAACGAATTCAGCAGAAAGCAATCGCGAAGAGCTGTCACTCGCCGTGGCATATGGAGCGTAGGCGAGCAATCGAACACGGATTCCAATATTAACACCTAGAAGAAAAGTCTCTCAAACTTTGCTAGTAATAAACTTCACAGACAAAGTTAATTTTAAAAAAAGTATAGTTGAACAAGGTTCTATTTTGTCCTAAGACGCTAAGCTCTAAAAGAAGTTTTCTCAAGTAAGCAATTACGTTCAGAACTATGCTTCATTGTATCCATGCGACAATACAACTTGGCAATAATTAAACAACCATTTTATCTCTTGACGTAATACGTTAACAATCTCCCCCAAGGGCTCTGCTTTTTCACTTAAAATTAACATACGCATTACTCGATACTTGACATTTGAATTAGAATTCACTGGCTGTGCGGGCCTCAGCGTAATCTCCATTCTTCGCAGATTTGGTGGCTAAGCCATTGTGGTACTTTGGAATCCGGAGGTCAGCCTGACCGAAGTCTGCCCCGGGTCTTCACCACCACAGGCAGTCGCAGTCCTTGTGGATATCAGAGGCAGATTTGCCACCATGAGACTTTGATATCAGGGCGATGGTGGATCTTGGTATTGGTTTACTCCTAGGCTTCCTGAGGAAAACGCCGAACTCCTCAGCTTGGTAGACCTTGCCCGGGGGGGGACACACAGAAACACCTTGAGGTTACATGGAAACGTGAAAAAATAAAAAAAACGTAGTATACTGGAAATCCACTAACCTGTAGCACTCGCCTTTAATCGAGCGTTACTGAATAAATTCAGAGAGCTTGGTAATGAATGATAAGCACGACTGCTGAACAGCAACTCGGTGCCATTTTCTTCGAATACAGCCCCTAGTCCAGCTGCCGGCAGTTGTTTTGGTAATTGCTCTACCCACTTCGTCAAGTTATCATTTTTGTTGAGTTGGCTCACCTGGAGATTGCAGACATTTATTTAGCGTTTTTCAAATAGTTTGTTGCGGCCGAATCCTCAGTTCACGACTCATCGCCATAGAAAAAACTTACTGGTACCAAAAATCGTAGTGAGTTCTGTTTCAAGCAAGGAATCCAAAAAGATAAATAAAAGGACGAAGCTCTCGGCGTAGATCTATCCTTGAGCGATGCGCTATGCATTCGACCTCACTAATCATCGTTAAAGGTGATTGAATGCGTCTATGGGCTTCACAATGACGCTCGGTTGCCTACTGATCCTTTGGGATAGAAAGGCTTGGTAAGCCTGAGGACTGGAGATAGACTCCCTGTGTATTGCAGGGCGCCTCTGACCACTGCTCCACAAGCGCCGTATGAAACCCATAAGCACCCTTATCCCTACCCTGTAGAAAATTGCCTCATATATGTTTAAATCTCTATATCAGATCTCCATCTTATTATCATCTAAGACTACCATATCACTTTACAGCTCAGCTTTAGAATATCATTCAGCGTCTCAGTCTGTCACGGTTGGCGTAACGATGTTATGCTTAACTTTTGTAGGATATTCACTAGGTCTTCGATGGTAGATGTTGACGCTGATTTCAATGCATGTGGTTTGAAAATAATGGCCGCTGTCAAGCTTCAAGCAACTCTGCTCAAAGCGACATACGTACAGGTGCTCCATCTGACTACTCAGATATGTCCAATGGACTTGTGGACAGTCTAGAGCGAAATTGCAGAAGAACAAAAGGGATTAGTTCAACTAAGCGCACAGTTTTTTTTTTCAAAGTATTAGGTGTAATGTACACTTTATGCATACCTATTTGAAATAGCTACTTCCTACGTGTTGTTTTTGTGGTTATTATTAAAATATTCTAAGCAAAAGTATTTGTTCTATTGAATACCTCTATTGTTGTTCTATTGAGTAAACCTAATACTTTGAAAAAAAAAAACTGTGCGCTTAGTTGAACTAATCCCTTTTGTTCTTCTGCAGTTTCGCTCTAGACTGTCCAGAAGTCCATTGGACATATATGAGTAGTCAGATGGAGCACCTGTACGTATGTCGTTTTGAGTAAAGTTGTTTGAAGCTTGACAGCGGCCATTATTTTCAAACCACATGCATTGAAATCCTCACTATTTGAAGAAGTCATAAGTAAAAACTGGAGGTATTCAATAGAACAAATACTTTTGCTTAGAATATTTTAATAAAAACCACAAAAACAAAACCACGCAGGACGCAGCAAATTTAAACAGGTATGCATAAAGCCATCTCCCGTCTTATGAAATAAAAGAGGATGGATATGCTGTTCCGCCGGTTCTCCCTTGAGAAATCCGACATGCCATTTCGTCGGTGAAAAATCGAACAGCACCAGGTCCGGACAGGATAAGATCAGAACATCTGAAGAACCTTCCGCTAGTCCTCGTAAGCACACTGGCTCGGCTCTTCACACGTTACCTGTCTGAATGCAAGGTCCCTACTCAGTGGAAGACCAGCAAGACCGTGTTGTTGTTCAAGAAGGGCGACCTACACGATATAGGCAACTATCGCCCAATCCGCTTGCTGTCTGTCGTCTACAAACTTTTCACTCGAGCCGCCTTAAACAGGATTGACAGAACACTGGACGAAGGACAGCCGTGCGAGCAAGCAGGGCTTCGAAAAGGATTTAGTATGATGGACCACATTCACACGTTAACAAGGCTCATTGAAGTATCGCGAGAGTACAAAAGACCGCTCTGTCTCACTTTCATCGACTTAGCAAAATTTGTGCAGTAGTAAGAAAAATTGGAGCCATATTTGTCTGAAGGTTAAAAAACTGTCATATCTCTAGTAGGCACTAACAGGAGAATAGAAAAAAGTCGCTTTAGCCAGCCCGATATTTAATGAAAAAGGAATAAATGGCACATCTCTAAGAGGTATTCAGCAAAAGAAAACCGAGTGCTTTTACTCTTAACATAATGTGTGTCATAACAGCGATTCGTGGAAAGCATTCGGGCCAGAGTGATTGAAACTGTTCTAATTATTTAATATTTTAGAATAAAAACTGTTTTTCAAACGAGCTCACATTAATGGTGAGAGATTGTTGCTGGTGGCAAAAGCTTCGAAAGGATGTTACTGTTGCGGGCATAGAGGTGTATGCTTCACTTTGGCACTTAATTTGGAGACACTTAAGGACATGTTTTCACAACGACAAAATGGTAAATAAGGAGGGGTTAACGCAGTGATCGAAGGCGCCTTCAATACAGAAAGGATTGATCCCCGCTCCAGACCCACCACGTCCTCCATCGCTGCGAGATATGCAACCTGGTACCAGAGTTGCATGGCAGGATAGCAGCATTGGCGCGATACATTGTTAAGCCACCGCGAGTCATTATAAAGGCCAAATATGCATTCAATCACTTCCAACGACCCTTAATAAAGTCGAATACATGCCGCAACACAGAGGAATTAATCAGCACCAAGAGCTTTATTGTTTATTTTTAAGACAGCGACGATTGAGGAACCTTGTACAGATTTAACTGCAGCTAGCACAGTTTTCTCCTCAACGCCACAAAAACCATTTTGTAGAACAGCTATGCCTTCACTGATGTGCTCCCAACGTTTCTTTTCCTCTCTCTTATTCTTAAGCGACTCGTATTCTCATAAAAATCTGTCGATGGACAAAAGAAAGAATTGTAACGAACTCCCAAGAAAGTGTCTTATACACTGGTAATAAAGCTCGTCTGCTAGAGTACTCCTCAAATTAGGGCAAAGGAATTTCGAAAAAACTACCTAACACAAAAATATTTCTAGACCACCTACGGTGCGCGCAACCAAACAGCTCGCATGTAATGGAGTCATTCGATGTTACTTCACTTTATACCAACGTGTCAAATGACTCCGCAATGCAAGCCATTCTCGAGTTGCTCGTAGAGCAAAAAAACAAAGTATTCTAATATAAATACGTCCAGGCTCTGAGGAAGGCGAAATCGCCGAAACGTCAGCCATCGACCAACAACAACAACAACGACAACGAAGACCTATACCAACCTCACAGCAGCTAAAGAAGATCAGTTTATAAGATCATAAATAAATAAAGGAATTTCGGTTTGAATGGTTCACATTCTATGCAGCTGATTTATTAACTTGCCTACTTATTAAACCATTGACTGCTCTTCTTTTTCAATCATTTTCAGCCGAATCCAAAGCCTACCCCCTCACTGTCCTATAGACTGTTTCTATGCGCCCTAAAATAATCCAGGCTTTCAAGTTTGAACAAAAATCTCAAACCATAGGTACATTTAGTGAAGTAAAAGCATATAGAATCCGAATATCATTGCGAACAAGCCTTCTCATTATATCAAGATTAAAAGCTGGTTTTCTAGAACTCAAAAAAGTGAACTTATTGGGGTAAAAAACTGGATTATAAACAGGAAAATACAACAGACGGGTCGGAGTCATTTGCATCTTCGATGGTATTAGCTGACGTCAAGTCTGAGCGAGTGAGACGGGTTCCAAGAGATGCGATGCGATACGGATTTAGGTGCCCTCTAAGGGTTAAGGAACTTCATTTGGATCGACAAAATTGAGAAGCTTTCATTAGAAAGCGAAATGGAAGTTAAACAACGCTATCGCCGATTATCGAATGCGTGTTACCCAGTGAATCGTCAATTCACCACGAAATGATCAAAACGAACACATATGGACACACTCGTTCCGTTGTTAAGCGCCACTAATATGATTGATTGTCACTCACCACTGATCCGTGTCCTGCAAAAGCGAGGTCCAGATAAGCACGTGAAACAGCCGATTTTTTCACAATCTTAACCGGTATACGCGAAGGGCCAAAAGTCGCCAACGAGTACGTCCTTTCTGAAAATGTCGTATTTTCGAAGACCATTAAAGGTGCACACCACAAATGCATTGGTCATTTTCTGGCTGATATTGCAGATTTTAGGCATTATTTATACACCACAGTTCTATTTTAAAAAAATCGGATAGTATGAAAGATTGGTTATGGAGGCGTTTGACCGTGTAGATTGCTGTCAACTTGACTTTCCAGGCTCTGAAGAAGGCGAAGTTCGCCGAAACGTCAGCTTACTTGTGAATAAAGAATAATAATAACACCTCGCGTTTGCTCAACAAGAATACAAAGAATTACTTGATCAATGCCGAGGTTAATAGAAAGTCGGTCGTGGAAGTTACTTTAAAGAGGTTTCTGGAGGTTTTTTAAGACTACATTGAGAATGCAGGGTAATTTTAATGACAAACATTTCTGAAAGAAAAATTAGCTGCAGCAAAAGTTTAATTATTATTTCCTTATTGATCCTCCTTATCGAGTTGGGAGATTGGTATGCGATTCTCCTAGGATCAGCTGGCTCCATCCAATCCACAAAAGTGGTGCATGCCAATTATAAAGAACCGAGACTGCCCTAGCACGGCTATCTCTGGATTCGAGGTAGACTCGACTAGCGTTCAACAATCATGAAGACCAAAAATCGTAAAGTAATAGTCAAACCAACAAATCTCAAAAAGTTCCTTGGATGATAAAAGGATAAAGGATAAAGCTCTCGGTGTCGAAAAATCGCTAGGGGATGCTCCATGCATTCAACTTCAATAAGTATCGTTGAAGGTGATTGAATGCATATTTGACCTTTACAATGACTCGCGATGGCCTACTAATGTATCGAGTCAGTGCTGTTATACTCCTAGACAAGTCTGGTACCAATTTGCCTACCCCGGAGGGATGGAAGGCTTGGAGGGCCATGGGCGAGGCGATCAATTCCACGTGTGTGTCGTAGTGGCGCCTCCAACCACTGCGTCACACACGCCCTAGGATAGGTGTAAGGCTTGGATGATGATGTAAAGAAACGAATCAAATACAAGAAGTGTTGGAATTCGCGCAATATACGATATTTGGCCCCTCCCAACAGTTTACCACCTCATCGTAGGTGGGAGGTGTTCCTGGGTGTCGGGCTGTGATGAGGAGAGAGATGATTCATGAACACCAGCAGAGCCTCCCAAAATGAGGCGTCCGGCATTTCAATCAAAAAGCCCAGGTAAGAGCAAATCAATATCAGGATTCCGCATCGTGCTGGTAACAAAATAGTCACATGGTAGCAAATCTCCCTCTGATCCACAAAGGCAGCGACTGCCTGTAGTGATGACGACGAGGGGCAGACTTTGGCAAGGTTGACCTCGGGACTCCAGGGGATCACAATAGCTAAACTAACAAAACAACTAATGAAAACGGGACACCCAAGTATACAACTAAGTATGATGATGGATCAAGTAGAGAAAATAAATGATAAAGAGTGGCTGACATGCGTAACAAAAATTTTTTAAAACAATATGAACAATATCAGACCTCATTTCTACCGTCGCCACATATGCTGAGAGATCAACAATTGAGAACTGACCTTGATCAGGAACCAATTTCCAAGTCATTTTTGACAAATATGCTATCATTATCAAAATTCCGAGTGGGACAACTATTTGTGTGAACATCTGCGTCCAATTCCGTAGGCTATACAAAATCCTCTTGATAAAAAGGGCCTGGACTTGTGCAAACACCAACGGTAAGCCACTAAAGCGGCCAACTGAAAAAAAGGATTTCGAAGATGTTACATGTCATAGTAGTAATTAGCCTATCATTCATAAATGATCAGTAATATGAAAGCGAGAGGAAGAGTAAAATACAAAAACAAAACAGCCGAGGAAACTTACCGTGCTGTGCTTTTACGAGTTCTTCGCAACGACTAATACTAGCGCTCACAGCATCAGTCACAGAACCAGGATCCATCTTTTCGGCCACGTTTAGATAGACCTATATATTAATTATTCATCGTGAAATGTCCGGCTTTGCAATGTGAAGCTTTTTTGAAGATCTTTTTTTGTCAGTAGCATTTTCTATTTGTGAATGTTAAACAATTCTAAAACAAATATTTCACTAAATAATGTTATATTGCTTTTTTGTAATTTGTTCCGCTTAACACTGGATACAAACATTTTCGTGGCTGCTACGTCAAGTTCATGGTGAGACTGAACGGGTAGGACCTCGCTGGCATCGGCCATGAGTATCTGCAGGGCTTACTTTTAGTACTGCCATGTAAAACAATTGGAAAATCTGAGAAAGTACTACAACTGAAAAAACAAGTTCCGAGTCAGCAAATGAGAAATGCAAACAAAGAACTCGACGAGTAAGGTGTAACGTGGCGTGGTGAAAAGCAAAGTGAATACCGATTTTAGTCAAGTGATAAGCTTATACCATTTCGACTCCAAATCTTTACCACGGATAACGTTTTCGAGATATCGCTATAGTCAAAACTTCATTGAATAAAAAGCAGTTTTTTTTTCGACTTTGTATGACAAAATCAAAAAATGCTCTGCGCAAGACTTCACAACTATGAAGTACCGGGAACAAACTTTTGAAAAGAAATTAGCACCAAAAAAGATCAGAATTTTTTTCGTGCTCTACAGATGAAGTCATCTACCATAATTCCTTGAATCCTAGAGCAACGAAAAGAAGTTCCTTTAAAAACTGACTAAATTCACGAAGAACTGCAACGCTTAAGAAGAGCATTAGTCGAAAAATGCCGATCATGCCGTCTGATAGTGCTACAAAACACGTTTCACAAGCTCTGATAGTGAAGCTGTACGAGTTGCACTATGAAACTGTGTGCTTCATCATCCTCACTCACGAAGTCTATTGTGAATGTATTACCACCTTTGCAAACATCACTCTTCATCGATAAAATGTTCCTTGATAAAGCGAAATAAAAAATGCGCTGACAACTTTGCCGGATCCAAAAGTAAGCTTGCACTATGTTGGTAAGTTGTACTGAAGGTAGCACTTTGGGAACGCTATTTGAGGAACAAAGGTGAAATTCAAGAAAACAACATTTTAGACGCCCTATACAAAACTAAACCACAAACCAGAGCAGTTAATCACAGTGCTAACAAGAAGAAAATCATCGCGAAACCTATGTCATAAGGAAAAGTACGGATAAAAGTGAAGACTTGCGTATTTTATCAATCCTATGTAGACATATCACCACCGCACTCTTATCCTTTGCACTGGAATCTAATGAAGTACTGCCGATAGTATAGGACAGTGCTGTTCCGTTATATGACAAATGAACTTGCCAATTTCAAATCAATAACGCCTTACTATTAGGGTGATACGGTCATTTATACTAAAAATGCATTGAAATACCTGTTCCAATGTGTTCAACGATAGTCCAAAGCTGCTAATTTGCAACTCATCCTTAGCATTTTCCAAATATTCGAACAATCTTGGGAAACTGAAAATATTCGCCATTAGAGACCAATGTTCTTGTCGTGAATGATTTGTATAATTTTACCATAGAAAACAACAACGATGCTATCACTTGCATAATGTCCGTTCAATAATTAGCCACTGATTCAAGCAAGCAATAGTAATACCAATTGTTCTAGTTGCGGTCAAATGTTATCCACGTCCACTAGGTTATGACTGTCCAGGAAACATGCAGGTAATCATATTCTACTTCAAATGCCTTTATGAACCATGACTATGGTGGTGGCGGTCCCGCTTCTGCGACTTCGGATACAGACCACCAATTTTTCGCCGATTGCTTATAAGAAAACGTTCTTTATCTGCGATCGTCGACGTTGGTCGGAGGTGCCCACTTCTCCTTTTGTTTCCTGATGCTGTATACGCCTACGATCATCTCATTGTCTTTGTCAACATATTTACTAGGCGCTTATAAACTCCAAAACGACAAAGTTTTGATGAGAACTCGCTTCATGTGTTATTTCACGACGTCTATTAGCGACGCATCACGGATTCACAACATCTAGAACGCCTCCTTTCACCAATGAATACAATTCTCCTTTTAAATTTGTGACATTAACACATAATAACTTATTTCACCTCCGCGATATTTAAACATTTTCTATCAACATGAGTGTATATGGACCGTCGTAATGAACTCTTTTCAAATCCCTGTCTTCCCGGAAAGTTGTTCTTCGTCCAATGTTTCGCTCAATTTCTATATTGACAACTTTTCTAAAGAGGCTCTAAACCACATATACCGGCTAGGTTGTGCGACAATGCGAATCATGTGTAGATCTCCATTTTTTGGTGTTTTCGACTTGCTGTCGGCCGAAAACACATTTCATTTTACGATGTTGAATGTGAAAACCCGTGAAAGCGCATCTATGAAGGCTAGTGCTGGTGCTGGCGCTACACTCTTCAGATGCTCGGCTCTGATTCTGACAGCACAGGTTATCGTACAGTTCCTTATCAAAGGCAAACCATGGAGGACATGAAAATGAAAACGTCAGGACGTGGACGTCCCTTTAGAAAAGAACGGAGTAGAAATCAAAGGTGATCGCTGCCCTCCTTGATTCGGTAAGTCTTCCATCTGGATATTAGGAAGCCGTAAACTATTTCAACTTTCAACTGTAAAAGTGTCTTTTCCGTCTTCAGCAACTCAAAATCAACATTTTTCACATTGCCTGAGAGAATCCTATAGCTTTCCGCATGAATGAATCGTAACGCGTTCAAAAAGACGTCAAACCATCAACCACAAAAAAAAACTTAAACAAAATGAAAAAACCTACTTCCCCTGATGTTCTTTCGGCAAGATAATTTCAAACTGTTTCCCATGTACATTCCCTTTAGTTGCTCCTGTGACGTATTTCCTGGCGATTTGGGTCAATGCTCCAGCAATCCTTTGGGCGTTAGCACTGTCCGTGACTACCACGGTCATGACATAACCAGTTCCAAATCTAAGTGACAAATGCAATACGCAACTCTATTTTCACTATCAATTGTAATTACATATTAGAGATGCATTTGTAATTACTCACCTCTTTTTGAGGAATTGCGGCGTCCCACAGCAATACACTCGACCTCGTGCCATTATGGCCACACGATCTCCAAGTAACTCAGCTTCATCCATATAATGTGTAGTCAGCAGTACAGTTCTGAAAGAATGAATGTTAGGACTTTGCAATATCCTGCGAACCTAAACATAAGAAGCATTTGTTCTACCCACCGATCCATTTTTATTGACTGAATTAGTGCCTCCACATCCCGTCGAGCGCAAGGATCCATGCCAGCAGTAGGCTCGTCCAGCAATATCACTGTACTATTACCAATAACGGCCATAGATATGCATAATTTTCGCTTTTGACCGCCAGATAGATTCATTGCAAGCTAAAAGCATTCGAACTGTAGTGAAGGAGAATTCAAAGAAGCAACTTCTTTGGAAGATATTTAGCAAAACATTTATGATCCAAACCTCGTCAGATTTCTCAAGCAATTTAAGCTGATGGAGTAATTGTTCGCCTTCGGTCATGTATGAACCTGGGGCTCCTTTCAAACCATGTATGAACCACAGGTGCTCGTCAACTGTCAATCGGTCAAAAAGTGCATTTCCTTGAGGGCATAAACCTATGTACCTTCGACACAACGATCGTTGTTTCTGGATATCCAGATCGCTAATTAAAACTCTGCCTAAAAATTAGCATTAATTAATTAAACCTCCATAGAATAGCACATATTACAAAACACTGCACATATAGGATATTACAGAAGAAGAAACCTGACGTCGGAGCCGTTATTCCAGAAATCACTGAAAACGTTGTACTTTTACCTGCACCATTATGTCCGAGAAGCACAGTTACCTATAAAAGGATTAAACAAAAGCATCGAACCACCACTCCTATAAATATTTAAGATGACAAAATCAATCAAAAGTTGATGTTTAACTACTCAGGTGATAACACCTTAATTAGCTACTGCAACAAATGATACCTAACAACAATATATATATTCTATTTGTTCTCCCTATGATGATGGGTTTAGGGCGCGTGTGGCGCAGTGGTTGGAGGCGCCACTGAGACACGCACGTGGAATCGATTTCTGCGCCCATGGCCCACCAAGCCTTCCATCCCTCCGGGGTTGGCAAATCGGCACCAGACTTGTCTGAGAGGATAGCATCACTAGCCCGATTCATCGGTAGGCCACCACAGGTCACTGTAAAGGGCAGACATGCATCCATCACCTCAAAACGATGCGAAGTCGAATGCACGGCGCAACCCTCAAGGATTGATCAACACCGACAGTTTTGCCCTTTATTTTATTTTATATACTTCCGCATGCTCCCAACAGGTTACCGGTTCATCGTGGATGGGACATTGTTCCTGGGCGTCGGGCTGCAATGTACAGTGGTGCGATTCATACACTCTTTCTATCGGGAAACCCAGCTAATAGTAAACCAATACCAGGATCCACCACCATTCTGATACCAAACTAGTCAAATCTCCCACTGAACCACAAGGGAGGCGATTGCCTGTGGTTGTGACGAACTGGGGGCAGATTTTGGCTAGGGTGACCTCGGGATTACAGGGAACCACAATAGGTGAACAAGGAAAACTCCGAAACAATGGAAACTACGCTGGGAGCCGCACAACCAGCGAAGACGGGCCATCCAAGTAATGAAGTATATGTCTGCGTGTTAATATTCACCTGCCCAACAAAAGCTTCCAAAGCCATCTCATCTACTGCGCGTTCTCCGGTTGAAGACCACACCTGGAAGCATAGTACCGTAGATAGTAGTAAATATGACAACTAAAACTACACATTACAACCTTTATCAGTTGTTGCACTCTAATACCAGCTTTAGTCCGAAGCAACCCTTCATCAGTCTCATTATCGTCGCTGATAGTATTAAGGCGAGAGTTTGATGATTGCAAGTACTGCAATAAGAATCTTTAAATTAGAATTCCAGTACAAGAAATCGAAATATATAGCCAAAAATAGGAAGTATAATAGAACAGTCTACGAAGACTAAAATATACAAAAAAGTACAAAGATATTAGCCGAAAATAAACATATTTGCCTACCTCGTGTAGGCTCATCAAAGAAAGAATACAAAAAAAAATGTTTGATTAAGACATACTCCACTTGCAAACGGAAACTTGAAGAACGTAAAGTCAGAGTCGCTGAACAATAAGTCGAAGAAAATCGTCGCCACAAACATCCAGATGATATCCAGCAACATCATCAGTAGAGCGACTCCCAGTGAGAAATGAAATGATCCGCCCTCCAACATATTAAACCAGGACAGAGGACGATCTGTAATGTGACTTCACTTCTAAAACAACTATTTCCAACGAAAAAAACTTGAAGCAATAAATGTAGAGCTTACCTCTGTTCATGTAGTCGGCCACTGATTTTAACGCATAGGATAATGCTGCATTCGGATTTAAACAGGATAGGATACACAAAAAGATTTGATCAACACGAGGACCACGAAACGGAAGTCCTACCAGCAACAGCCACAGAATAATAGTCACTTAAAAGAGAAGAGATACACACTATAAGTTTACGTACTACATGAGTGAATATCTCAGATCACAACCAAACTCTGCAAGGCATCTAGTCATTTGCCTTATACAAGGAAACAATAAAAAGGATGTGATTTTAAAATTAAGAACACTGTACTTAGAAAGTGTTTTACTCCTTCTGATCTGTTCAATTCAACGGTGAATGTAACTTTGGTAAGATAAGGATAAAGGATACAGTCTCCGACGTTTATAAATCCATGAGGGATGCACCATACACTCGACTTCATTAAACATCACTAGAGGTCATTGAGTTCATACCTGGCTTTTACAATGACTCACGGTGGCCTACCGTTTTGTCGAGCCAGCGCTGCTACCCTCCCAGACAAGTCTGGCACCAATTTGCCGGCTGTGGAGGTATAGAGCGCTTGGTGAGTCTTCGGTAAGGGGATCGATCCTGCGTATATTGCACGGCGACTACGACTTCTGCGTCACACACGCCCTTTCACTACGATAAATGAAGCAAAATTAAAAGCCGTAGTACCTTTAAGGACAGTATTTGGCGACTTGAACAACGACGACACTAGCGCCGCGAAGACGGTTGCTGAGATTCCATACAAGATGATTACCACAAGAAACAGGGAAACACTTACTGGCTGAAACAAATGTAGAAGCATAATTCTTTCCTACTGGAAAAAGTAAAGATACAATGATCCGAATACACTTACCTCTATTTTTGGAATAAGAGGTATACAGCATATGAGGAACACAACGAGACCTTTAAATGAAGCGTACAAAATGTGTGACAAGTAGAACATCGGTGTCGATAAACCCATCACAGAAAGAAATTCCTGGAATAATGTTCTATTACGGCTATTTCTATGGTGGAGATGGTTGTAAGCGCACTGAACAAGAGCGATCAATAGAAGAGGTTCCCTACAACTGTACCCATTTTTTTAACTTGAAAAAAGAAGAAATTGTACGCATTTGCCGATCATTTGTCAATTTTTAACACCTTTCACATACGTTTACGCCAACTATTTCTTACCTTAACAGTGCTTCTTTCAGTAGCTAACTGCCTTGCTGTATGAATTACTAGAACGAAAGCGGAGAGACCCCAGAGGTACGATGAACCTGATAGAAATGCCGCAACACTGTTCAAATTATATGTGGCTTCAGGTAGACGTCTCAATCTCACTTCCTCTATCTCAACGCCACTTAATGTAGATCCCTGAATAAAAACAGCTCAGACCTGTCCACAGAAAAAAAATGCTGACTTCATAACATACATTGATAAAGAGACTATCGATTGCATACTGTAGTGATAGAAACGCTGACGACCAATAGGGTGGTACAGCAGGGATCCTAGGGGAAAACGCAGACTTGGAGTCTATTCACGAGCTTATTTCACAACTAACCTACTGAACACCTACTTGTTATAATCCATATCGGCTCCAAATGGATTATTCCACTCTTGGTCCAGAAACCAAGTGTAGTCAGCAACTCCTGTTGGAAATAATATGTGATAGTCCAACTTATGCTCGGCCATATTTAAGCGGCCGAAAATCACTCCACCGATAAACCTTAAAGAATTCAATCTCTATCTACACCAATAATAGAAATTATTGACTACTAATACTAATAACAATGAGTAATCGATATTTTGAAATGGTGAAGCAAAATGCAGTGTATGGTTACATACCGCTTAATAATAAGCAAACTTCGGACCTGTTAATGGCACATCCAAAGATGGTGTTGTTTGGAGCGTCCGCTCGTAATTGATCTATCATACTTTCTTCGGTATCCATTTTCACCATTTTTACAGCCACATTAAGAGTTCCGTCGGTGAATCGGTGCTCTAATTCATTCATGAGTTCATCCGCTTCACGAGATCCCTCACGGGCACTAAAACGAAAAGATCTGCAGGATATGTTTGCCTAAGATATGACAAGATTTATTTGTTAGAATGCTAACTCAAATAACTGAAGAAAAATACTATTAATAGTAGCTGTGGATCCACATTTTTAAATCCTCGACAGCTTTTATTAGGAGCAAGCAAACACTAATATTTGCTCATGCTATTATGAGGCAGAGATAGATCTTATGAAAAAATTTCGGGGAAAAAAATTATAAAAAAAAGTCTGACTGTCACCGATCTTGCTACCAGGTGTCGGATATCTCATTAGAGCTAATAGTTGACAAGGACTATTAACAGTGTTAAACTGGATGAAATGTCAGGTCCATCTGATTTTTAGTGTTATAACATATTCCCCTTATTCGTGAATATCTACCTAAGTCGGAACTTTGGATTCCAATATTTTCATGAAACAACACAGCCCTAAAATTAACTATTGAAGACGGCCATTTCCTTCGTGCACGTTTTGTTTAGGTTTAGGCATATACAAGCCTTTACACCCAAATTGTCGAAACTGGTCATCAACCGTTCCTTCTGGCTAATGGTTGGGATTAGGAGGAGTTTTCAGGAAAGACGGCATGGCTGACTATCCAACAACTTTCATTCCCGTACTTCTCTATTCATTTCTAACATAAAATTCTAGAGGATTATCGCTGATAATGTGCCACATTTATTTGAATAATGTGGAGAAATAAGAGGAGGGTATAGCGCAGAGGATTAGTGATTCCGTTGATCAGGAAGCAAAAGCTCGACCCCTATCCGAATGCTCTCTTTCAATCCACGTGGGAACACCTCAGCTTGGCTATCTCAGAGGTTGCAAAGAGACTTTACTCGGTCAGAATTCTACGACACTAGTAAAGAAAATGGAGTCCTCAAGTAGCTGGCACGCACAACATGCGGAATCTTCGAGGACCACTGTGAATGTTGGATGAGAGGAAACGAATCTAATGAAGGAAGCTATCGGGGTTGTATAATAAAATAATAAGATAAATGTGGCGGAATCACTAAGAAAATAGAAGACCATGCAGATTCGTAAATGAAGTATAAAATTCGCCAAACCTATGAAATATCACCACTTCACAGAAAAACCTACTAGTAGGCTAAGGAAACTTGACGATGATTACACCAGTGAGTTTGTATAGAGGATACAAAGCCTATCTTCCGCGGAATATCACTTGCGTCACCCTTTATTGGTACAGCATCGAACGATCTCCCTGGAGATAACTGCACAGTGCCAGTCTAAAAAAGAAGCATCAAGCCATCATTTAATTTTAAGGTACAAAGTGATAAGGCCAAAATTATATTGATCTACAGAGTTGGTAAGAACTGAGTAAACGTTTAAACATAACGTTCTTCAAAAAGAAAAGAAAACGATGGAACTAGTGGTAAGATGCATAGCCCTCCCAACGGTTTACCACCTCATCATGGCTGGCATGTGTTCCTGAGTTTCAGGCTGCGATGTACAGCGGGGGGATTCTTCCCCCGGCAGGGTCTTCAAGCTGAGAAAGTAACCAGCGTTTCCAACAGGAATCTCAGCTAAGAATAAACCAATGGCAGGAACCATCACCGTTCTGATATCAGACTAGTCGCGCATCTAGGAAATCTCCCTCTGACCCATAAAGGCGGCAACTGCCTGTAGTGGTTGACGACCTGGGGCTGAATTTGGCTAAGTTGACCTTGGGGCTCGAGGAAACCAAAACAGCTAAACCAGCAAAACTCCGAAAAGACGAAAAATGGAAATTATGCTGGGGCTCGCACAACCAGTAAAGAAGGGCCATCGAAGTATCCAAGTAAGTAAGTAAGATGTAAACATAAAACAAAATAGGGATAGGGGTGAACAGCAAAGAATAAAACGAACGCACCTTAGCAATCAATATGGTTATCGGCAATGTGAACAGAACAGGTAGTACCAGTTCGAACAACGCCCATACTTTACTTCGCCAGGTCAGGATGAGATTTTTGCAAGTCAACAGCCATAACTGCCGCAAGCAGTCCACCATACTCTCGGATGAGACCGTAGTAACGGGATCGGGAACACTTCTTATGCTTCTGGAAGAAAACACCATCCAGAAAAGATAGCTGGAAGCCACGAATCGGCACAATCTAATTTAAATGAATTGTTTGAGAAAACGTGAAATCGCACCGGAACGATAAATTGGTAAGAAAATGTTATCCACCCTACGATTGGGTCATAGTTTTTGAATTGAGCATGTTAACAGTTTCTGGAATGAAAAAAGTTTACGTGAATTCTCCACTATGGAACAGAAAAACTGGACTCATTTTCGGTTTGCGCAGCTTTTTTAACTTATTTTTTTAACAAATACATCTAAATGTGCTCAAGTTGAGCATATGAAACTTTAGATATGCATGACCGGAAAGTTTATTTTTGTTCACTGCCTGTTACTACTTTTCACAGCAGGATGTGATGAGAAATACAACTACTACGATGCTGCGATATTTGCAAAACCTCATGCCCCGGCCGGACTCGAACTTGAATTACCTTCTTCAAGAGCTCACGAGTAATCCACTACACCAGTGAGGGAGGACTCCTACATTTTTATTGGAATGTTTCAGAACTAAACCGGTCTGAATATTTCTAAAAGTTACAAGTTGAAGTTGAATGAAAACAAGTTATTATCTTAGCATTATTTTGTAATAAACATTTTTAAACATGCTCTATCCACACATTTAAAGATTTATGCGAAACAAACGACGTAATTTTTGAGAGGATACGGTAATAAGAAGGCGAATAGGTTTCCGTGGTCTGACCACCGATGGGCGTGTTCATCACAGGCATCAAGGGTGAGTCATGGATTACAACTATGGTGAAATTGATCTACATTGCTCATCCTCTTTCTTTAACGGATACGGTGCTTTTAAAATCAGAAACCGCTCTCCCCGAGATATCTCATAAACTTACTGTTTGTGTACTTTCTTAGATGTCGAGTAAGATTTCGGTTGCAGACTGCACGAACGAACCATGAACGCTGCGAACCAAATCGATCAATAGAATATAGGTTCAACAGAGCTACTTAATATTATACAATAATGCAATGTAGTTGCGATTATATGTCAGGACGATCTCGTTGGTTTGACAGGAACACGAAAATGGTCGGAGGTTGACATAAGTAGAGTTCCAGATTACGAGGCAATCACTTCACGTACAATCAATACATCCTGTGTTATTTTGTTTTCACTTGTCTTTTTTGGACTGATAAGAGGTTATCAATACATTTTTCAATAGTTAACGTCTCGATAACCTCGCCTTCATCAAACTCCAGTGATGAAATTATTTGAATAAAGGGTACAGGTATTCGGTAAAGCAGTTTGATAACCTCGGTGACTGTGTAGAAACTTTGAACACACTCATCGTTTCCTGTCGTCAGCTTTTTTTCTAACGAATTCAGCTCATTCTTACAGTTTTCAAGTGTTCACACAGAGTAGTAGGTAAAACCCATGTCTTAACTTTGCAATAATCATCCCCATCCTCATCCCTACCACTCTTCTGTGTCCCATGCGCATCTGGTTGAGTAAAAAGATAAAGCTCTCAGCGTCTACCAATTCCTGAGGGATTCATCACCATTCACAGGATCGCAGAGGTGATTGAATGCATATCTGTCTTATACAGTAATGGCATAGCAATATACCAAGTGCTGCTGTCCTCGCAGACAGGTCTGGTACCAATGTGCACCTCTGTCGTTAGGGTAAACCTTGCAATTATGTGTTGTACACAGTTTATTGTAGATATAACAATGATTGTTTTCCCAGCTGTTCTACGTGGAAGTACGTATACTTCGATCGATGAACACTCAGAGTAGACAAAATTTGCCCAGATAAAACCGAAACAGAACTAAAATCCGTTCCCGAAAGTCCAAACCAAGAGTAGTTACACGAAAGAATGGTAGGCAAAGTCAGATGATAGGAGCATAATAGTTCATTAACCATCGCTAAGCTCCTAAATTCAAAGCTTAGCAAGCTATACGTGGATATCAACTGCTAAACACAACAAAATAACTACGCCTCATTCCACTGACTTCGAAAGATGCACGAAAACGCAGCCTTGAGCAGGACGAGTATGTGAGGTTGCTAAAGTCTAAGGACCACTCTAAGCTGTCCGAACCGCAAACGACCAAGGTCACTACCTTGATCAAAGATCACTACCCATAATGCTCGTTCATTTATATTTGAGCACTCGAAGCAGGACTTGATCATTCAAGTTAGAGGGAAAGGTACATCATTGGCGTGGCTGAGACGAGAAAACGCCACCCAATCAACGGGGTCTATAACACTGGAGAAGAAATGTTCTTCGGAACATGCGACAGTAGAAGAGTCAGCATCGTCGGCGTTCTAGTCAACACGAGTTTACCCATGAACAACAACCCGAATCGGACGTTTACGATTAAAAAGATGTGGATCAATAGTGGCTTTGACAATCTTTGTCGTTTACGCGCCGACATCAAACTATGACGGAGAAGAGGTTGAAGCGTTCTATATGAACTTGGAGAAAATCTACAGTGATGACCATACATTTTTCAAGGTCATCAGTGGGATTTCAAAGCCAAGATTGGACCAAGAAGAACGTCTGAAGAACGACACATTGGGAAACCACGGTTTAGAAGGGAACGAACAGGGTGAGCGGCTCTCTGAGTTTATTATGACGACAAAGACCATCCATGGTGACTCCCAATTCCAAAAGCCCCACCCTCAACGCTGGAAGTGGGAGTCTCCCAATAGAGAGTACCATAACAAAATAGACGACATCGTAGTAAATCGAAGGTTTCATCTAACCGATTTCGCTGCACTTCCACAATTTTACACGGGATCAGAATATCGCCTCTTTCGTGGAAGATTCTCGCGGAACGAAGAAAAATCCTCCGTGCCCACCTTTTGGACTCAACGGTTCTTCCTGCCCTAACATATGCGTCAGAAAGCTGATCGCTGCGTAAGCAGGATGAAAGACCACTCGGCGTTATCGAACGCGTCGTCGAAAGGACGATGCTAGGACTCTTTTATCACGCAAGTACGGGAAACAAAGTCCCGATCTACTTCTGCGACTAAGAATCAAAGACATCGTTCTACACGCTATACTGCCTGCGATTGGCCATACATGTTATGCCTATGAACGGCAATCGATGGACAACAGCCATTATTATCTGGATGGATTTCTCGGTATGTGAAACCTACTGCAACAAGACCACTGACCTGATAGAGATATTCACAAAAACCCTAAGAGGATATGATGCTCAATGTAATTCTAGAGTGAACAGAACCCACTAGACTACTCTTGCGCGCGACAGAGACAAATCGAAGATCTACTTGGCGTCCACTGGAGTCACTCAACGATCAACGGGACGACGGGTGATGTATTATTACTTCATACATCAAGACACTAAAACTTTATTATATGAATATTTATAAAATATTTGTTGACAATAAGATTTAAATAAATACATCTGAAACTATTACCGAAGGTACAATCAATTCGGTAAGGTTGGGGATCATTAACCTTTCGACGCGTAGAATATACACAACAGAAAAAAAAAACGATCACATTCTGTTAATAATTTATAAAGTATCCATGGAAAATATAGACGCTTATTTTATGGATGAAATGTAGCGGAAACGCAACCAACCTGTAAACTAGAGAAACAAAGGGAACTCCTCAACATTATGAAACCTATTCGCAGTCATTCGTCTTCCTCGGAACAACTAATACAGCGCTGTAAAAATTGCGTGATAGAATGGCACGCTACAATTTAACAAAATCACATGAAGGGTCCGGGAACACCATGAGGCGGCTGTGGGACGAATTGTGGCTGAACATATTGGTTCGGGGGACCATAGCTCATCGAAGGGATTGCGCCACCATACGTTAGCATCAGCTGTGGCTCCACTGAAATTCCTCTTTTAGAGAACAGTGTATGTAAAGGCGTAAATATCACATAGAACATAGTTTATTCTAAATTCCCAAATAAAATCTTATTTTTCCGATATTTAGTAAGTGTAAGAAAGTTATAAACATCTTAAACAGTCAACAGTGGTTAATATGTAGCACATGTGCAAGAGGGCGGATTAAGTCAGAGCCAGTGAGAGTCCTTAACATGATAAAGTTATAGAAGAGGCCTTTCGGTATGCATAGTTGTTCGGAAACATTTTAAATCAAAGCTCTTTCAACATCTAATGTTCCTTAAGCATGAACACAAGACTCAAAAGTTGAAAACATAAATATCAGTGATGCTTAGGCAGATATCACTGCGCATTTCTCGGCGGAAAAAAACTACTTATGGGCCCTAAAAAATCATAATTTCAGGATGGAACTGTTCTTACTTCAATTAAAAAATTGATTATGAACCATGTTTCTCTAAAATGTTAGTCCAGACATGAGTCGTATGCGACTCATACGTGTCTGCCTTGTGCAAATATGTTCTAGCTGATAATGAACTTAACTCAATGGAATCAAACTCATCAACTGTAATAAACTTTGCCAACAAAATACAACTCCACTTCCGCAACATTCCTCTACTATGACAAAAATCTGTTTCTTGGGCCCTACATGTCGCGTTCTTACTGCTTTTTTCGTCCAATACAGTTCGCGGCATTGATCAATAAATTACCGTTTTTTTTTCGAGGAGGGTGTTACTGCAGCGTTTATTTCACGACGGCTGACGTCTCGAAAACCTCTTCCTTGCAGTAATGAGTAGCAAAAAAAATAGCGGATGTTAATACTTTTTTTGAGAAGAAGCAGTACATAATCCTCAGTATCGTAGTACTTCACGGATCTTCCTCACATGAGGGATCTCGGGCCAGTTAATCGCGAGGCTACGTGGCGCGTCCCCAGGTGGCGGATAAGGGTTAATCGCAAACAAAAGCGTCCTTTGCTTTCCTGAGACGCAGGTGGATCCAGGGGATGAACTCCCTGTTTCTGCTGCGCTGATTTGGCACATAATTTCTGTATTTACTAGGCCTATTCATGCATTCGTGTGTGAGCGCTTTCTCCCTTTATGCAGATTGTATCGAGTCAAATCCCCCAAAAGCCTGCAAACAAGTGACAGAGAAGTACGTGGGAGGCGGTCAGGAGTTGCCTCCAACAAGTAAGCTCCATGTCCACTCTAGGAGAGCCCGGCAAGCTACCCATGAGTATACCCAGACCCCACGTTCAGAGCCCAGGAAGCTATACGTGGGTATGAAAAGACTAAACACGGTAAAAAAAAACACGCGCCTCATTTCCCTGACCACGAAAGATCCTCCAATTTCGTAGCGCTGGATAGGACGACTGCGGAGAGTCTGCTCAAATCTCAGAGCCAACGGAAGCGTTCTCGAGTTTGTCCATGAACATCGATTCACTCGAACAGCTTACAACCAGAATCAGACGTTCACGATTAGAAAGATGTGGATCAATACCGGCTTTCACAAACTTCGTCGCTTACGCGCCAACATTAAACTATGACGAAGAAGAAGTCGAAGCGTTCTATACGGACTTGGAGAAGTTCTACAGAGAAGACCGTATATTCTTCAAGATCATCATTTGAGATTCCAATGCCAAGATTGGACCAAGAAGTACATCTGACGAACGTCACATTGGGACCAACGGATTAGAATGGAATGAACAGGGCGAGCAGCTCTCTGAGTTTTTCATGGCGACCAAAACCATCCATGGTAACTCGCAATTCCAGAAGCCTCACCGTCAACGATGGACGTGGGAATCTCCCAGTGGAGAGTACCACAACGAAATAGACCACATCATAGTAAAAGGGAAGCTTTGCCTAACCGATGTCGCTGTTGTCCCAAAATTCTGCACTGGATCAGACCATCATCTTCTTCGTGCAAGATATTATTTCTCACTGAAAGGAGAAAAAGCTGGTAAATTCAAAAACCGAAGTCCCAGAAACACCTCAAACCGGGAATTATTCAACTCATTAGGCGGCTGTTGGGAAGATGCCGTTGTCGACAACATCGACGAGGAATACGATCGGCTCATTGAACATCTTCACGTTAGCGCTACGAGAGTTCGAAAGTCACAAAGAGACGTCTTTCTCCCGAAACTCTCGAGCTAATACGCCAGCGTGGAATCTCGCAAGCTGCAGTCAACCGCGAACTAACGTCCCAACATGCGAAACAATGCAGACAGGCGATAAAAGATCTTAAACAGAGAAGAGCAGCAGTACTGGTCGAAGCTGCAGACGCTGGAAAAAGCATTCGCAAACCCCGCCGAAGCTTCCTCAATTACAAGAACAGGAATATTGCACTCCTAAGCCCAGACGGAACAATAACAGCGTCCAGAAAGGCAATGGAGAAAATCATCCACAATTACTACTCAGATCTCTGCGATAGCCACGTCCATCTCCCGTCTTATGAAATAAAAGAGGATGGATATGCGGTTCCGCCGGTTCTCCCTTCCGAAATCCGACATGCCGTTTCGTAGGTGAAAAATCGAACAGCACCAGGTCCGAACAGGATAAGATCAGAACATCTGAAGAACCTTCCGCCAGTCCTCGTAAACACACTGGCTCGGCTAATCACACGTTTCCTGTCTGAATTCAAGGTCCCTACTCAGTGGAAGACCAGCAAGACCGTGATGTTCTTCAAGGGCGACCTACACGATATAGGCAACTATCGCCCAATCTGCTTGGTGCCAGTCGTCTACAAACTTTTCACTCGAGCCGCCTTAAACAGGATTGACAGAACACTGTACGAAGTACAGCCATGTGAGCAAGCAAGGTTTCGAAAAGGATTTAGTACGATGGACCACATTCACACGATAACAAGACTCATTGAAGTATCGATAGAGTACAAAACACCGCTCGGTCCCACTTTCATCAATTTGAAGGCCATTGACTCAACTGAGATAGAAGCAGTCATGGAAGCCCTTGGTAGTCAAGGAGTCCCTACTCAGTACATAAAGATTCTCCGTGAGCTTACAAAAATTTCACCATTCTTCAACGATATTTACATTAACGTCTAAAGAGGAGTTAGGCAAGGCTATACCATCTCGCCAAAATTATTTACCGCCACCCTCCAGAACATCATGGGAGCATTGGAATGGGATGGTCGGCAGATACATCACCTTCGCTTTGCTGATTACATCGTCCTTATAACATTAGCCAAGCGGAACGCATGCTTGCGGACTTTGATAAAACGTGTGGAAAGATTGGTCTTCGATTAAATCTCACGAAAACGTTGTTCACGAAGAACGAAATCGTTTCGTCTGCCCCATTTACGCTCAACGGAACAAATATCTCCGAATGGTCCAGTTATGTCTATCTAGGTCGGGAAATCAATATGATGAACGATTTCGCTCCAAAGCTGAGCAGAAGGAAAACAGCGGTTTAGGGAGCTTTCAAGAGCATCGAGGATGTAGTGAAGAGAACGAAGAACACCGGACTCCGTGCCCACCTTTTCGACTCAACGGTTCTTCCTGCCTTAACGTATGCTTCAGAAACCTGGTCGCTGCGTAAACACGATAAAAGATCACTCAGCGTTATCGAACGCGCAGTCGAAGGAAAATGCTAGGAGTATCCCGTTTCGCACGAGTAAGGGATGGGATCCGTAGATCCTACATGCGTCAACGATCAAAAATCAAAGATGCCGTTCTGTACGTCAAACAGTCGAAGATAAGGTGTGCCGGACACGTAATGCGTATGAATGATAACCGATAGACAAGAGCCGTTAGTGACTGGATTTCTCGAGATGTTAAACGTACTTCAGGAATACCACCGACCTGACAGTCAGTTCTTCACGAAGAGCCTAGAAGAAAGATATGATGCTCGACGAGTCTCTAGAGCGAGAAGAACCCACTGGGCTACTCTTGCACGCGACAGGGAAAAACAGAGGATTTATTGGCGCCCGCTCGAGTCACTAATCGGCCTCACTCTCCACGAAGAAAGTATCACAAAAAAACCAAACGAACTAGTAATGCCATTCTGTTGCTGCTGTTCTCGTTGCTCATCCTTTCTTTCTGCTTCTGCACGTTCCAATCGTTCCAACTGAAGATAAGTGAAAATTCTTTCATGCCTATTAGTTCGAAGAATTTCTCTTAACTTACTCGATGCTGGAAATCTCTGAACACTTGAACCATGTATGGCATCGCATAATCAGTAATTTTATTCTTCCAGGCTAATTCAAGGATAACGTGTGGATGCAATAGGTCATAACAATGGTATAGAGCAGCTGCAAAACACTCATACAGACGTTGGTCGAGGAAGAATGCGATGAGCTCTTCGGCCAGTTCACTTGACCTGGACTCTGCAGCGTACTCCATAGCATCCTACAAATTAAAATGTGAAACATTATAAGAAACAAAAAGATGTTCGATCATCCTCGGATGGAGTGAAAAATTTCTAAAGGTGAACTACCTTATACAGTTTGTCTTTCTTGCACAGCTCTATAGATTGCTTCCATCGATTATTACCCTTGAAAAGGTATGCCGAAATCCGCCTGAATTCCACCAATGGATGATTTTCCAATTGCTGTGCCAGCGAAATGTTGTCAAAGTTGTCATGTGAGTCGATCGAAGCGCGCAAACCACTATGATCCTCCTTAAATGCATTTATACAGAAGAAAAATATTCAATGCTAAAAAAACAGGATGTCATACCTCATCGATGAGAAGCTGATTAAGTGCTTCGTTGATTGCTTTGTTGTTCAGATTTTGCACTTGTTTCAGGTAAGGTTTTATTAGTGGTATATGCTTCACTAAAACAGTCTAGATTAAACCACTGAGTGAGAACGAACCAATTTCGAGGTGGTTGAAAGAAATTCGCAAGCAAGAGATTTTATCAAACATAGCAGCGACCATACGTATTGGTTACAATGCGTGCGCAACGGAAGGATTCTGGACGATACGAAATTTCACAACAACCTAACTAAATAACCCTAAAAGACACTGACTATTCATGTTGAGGTTGAATCTGCTCTGTTTTGAAAACTACGCACCTGACTTCAGCGCATTTTTCTTCGAATTGTATCGTTTGCAGCATAAAATTTTTCTTTTGCGATACGCCTTTTCTTTTCTGTGAACACTCTCGCGATGACACCTTTTCTCTAGCCAAATGAAGACTTTTGGGTAACTATCATGCTTAAGTAATTGAGAAGTAGATAGAACAGTAAAAGATAATTCGCATAACCGCACAAGTTTTATATTAATTCTTTGTTTGAAATTGTTTGATTGTCAAATTTATTTAAAATGGAAAAAGTAAGGGATTTAAAACTGTCAACGCATTCGAAGCAACCACAAAAATCAGTAGCGCTAAAGGAAGCCATTCTTGCGCTTCTCTAGATGCAACCTAATTTAACCAGTCGCTTCGCAGTCTTAGATAACAACTTCGTTGAAAAAGAAAAAAGACATTGCACTTTGCTCGCTCGAAGCTGAAGGACGTAAAGCTTTTCACGATTCAACACGTCCTCGCGATTGTATGAAATTGGTTGCTTTCCTTGCACATATATCCCGTCTGCCATTGCCTGAGAAAACCTAATTTCTACACATTAAGAACTACTAAACGTGCTATTTAGGCGAGTTTTCTCTGTGCAATCGCCTAATTACTGTACAAGAAAAACAGCACATAGAATGTTGTTCAGCACGACGGTGATAATATGTCCGCGTAGTAAGGTATCTCAAAGTGCACGCATTGATCCTAATGTAGTCGACAAGCAGAGTCGGGCGGGTGTGTTGGACTGACGTAATAGCTCCATCGTGTGCAGACAACATACATTTAGAGAAGAATTGTACAGTTCGTGAGTGATCGAGACGAGGTGAGAGCACTGCGAGGAGGTCGTTGATAAGCAGAGGCTTATAATCCAAATAGAACTGCATAGCTTTGTAATACAGTTCAACATTAGCAACCTAAACAAAACGAAAATATCAAAAGCGAAGGTTCGGTAAAACGAATGATAAAATAACTCCACTTACCTTAGCAATAACCTCCTTGAAATGCTGTTCTCGCCATGATTCCGTAGGATGTTGCATCATAGTGAGAGCAGCGTTGTCAAACTCTTCATATTTATCATACAAGAAAACCAGTTCAGCCCAAAGATGAGCGTGTTCAGCGGCCCGCAGCACTTTTGGAATGTTGACGCGACTCCAGAACAGCTCAAGATGTTCACGCATTTTCTCTGGTTTATACTTGCTGTAGAGAATAGCAAGCTCGGTAAACATTCCCATATGAGCGCGTTCCAATCCTAATGCAGCTTCCAGAAGTCCTAAAATCCCATGAATCATTAACCATCATCTCATCATTAATTGGAAACACTGGCCACTTAATTTATAAATGAAAGCCCTATTTTGACGAATTGCTCACCAATAAGCTCTTCAAAATGACCACGATCCTGATAGAAATTATTTAACTCTTCAAGCTCGTCGGCGTGGACCACAATGTGTAAACCACACATTTGCGCCAAACGGAACTCGCCATTTTCCACACATGCAAAGCAAACCTAGACGAACGAAGCATTACACTATTTGACTGCCCTGCTTATTTCATGTAACTGATTTTCCAGCTCAACTGACCATTTAAAACAATTCATTCTAACTAGATAGTAAGAGGATTCAAACTCATGTTTCCTATGGACTCTGGTTAAAAGGATAAAAGGATAAAGCACTCGGCGTTGATCAACCCCTGAGGGAAGCGCCATGCATTCGACTTCACTAAGCATTGTTGGAGGTGATTGAATGCATATCTGGCCTTTACAATGACTCGCGGTGGCCTGCCGATGTATTGAGCCAGTGCTGCTATCCTTTCAAACAAGTCTGGTACCAATTTGCCGACCCCGGAGGGATGGAAGGCTTGGTGGGCCATGGGCGCATTCCACGTGCGTGTCGCGGTAGCGCCTCCAACCACTGCGCCACACGCGCCCTTGGACTTCTTCTTTTTTAACCTTCTTGAAGAAAACTGAATCAATGATATTTCAAGAAAAGGTTAAAGCGCAAACCTGTTTCCAAGTCTTAGTGCTGTTAGCCTTCCGAGCAGCATCGACGGCGCCTTGATATTCACCGAGGCGGACAAGCGTAACTGATAACTTCGCAAAGTTCGAAATACTGTTGAACAGTATTTTTGCGGCCTCGAACATGCCATTATCAAAGCAACGGTCTCCAATCTAAATCCGCCTGTCTTTTCATACATGTACTTCTAGCCAATACAAATGTGGTAACTAAAATGGCGAACCTGCCCAATTTGTGCATGGTTTGGTCCGGAAATGAACTCCTCCAACTCAGTCAATCGTCCAGTCTTGGCTAACGCATAGACGAGTTCAGTTTCAATATAGGACTCACGAGACTTCTTACGAGCCATTTGAAGGAAGCGCACAAGATCCTCCCAGTGCTCTACACAGAACATATTGTGCATAGAAATACAAATTAAGTTCGTTTTTTTTTGCGCTGATGACATACCTGTCTGAGAACATTTGTTAACAACTTCCATATAAGCTCCTGGATCATCGGCCTTAATGAACGAATCTACGGCTTCTTTCACCATGTCCTGCTTCAGTTGTGCTTTTGCTAAGCTCGCCCAAACGTCTGATTGGTTACATTTCTCAGCAAATTCATAGGCTCGGTCCAAATTTGAAACGTTATCTATGAGTACCTAAATCATAAGACTAACTAAAGACTTTCTAACAAGAAATATAAATACTGTAAAACGCGAACGTTAATGGCACTGTTGTTAACGTCGAACTTCTTGAAGATAGCGAAAGCTTCCTCGTACAATTCGCTTGAAATAGCAATATTCGCAATGTCAGGCGCATCGTAATTGTCAAGCTTTTGAATATATTCCATCACTCTCGATCGATCAGCCTGAACACAGAAATTACTAGGATGTTCTTACTACGAAATTATACATGATTTGCCACAACTCAAATTACCCTCATAGCTGTCAGAATCAAGAGATTTTGAAGATTACGATGTTCTGAGAATGCAGAATTATCAAGAACAATCTTCTCAAGCAACTCAATGAGTTCGTTCGGAAGATCTGCCGCCATAAATGCTTTCACAGTCACGGATATATCCTCAGGATCCTGGGTTTCCGATAATGCTGTTTGTACGACCTCAAAAAAGGAATGTTCAGTGAAATTGAGCAAGAGCTAATTACAGAGATTCCTACAAATCATTTCTTCCATTATAATATGAAGAATACCTTGCTAAAAACGAAATCTCTACCTTCACTAATCTTAACCCATTAGTTTGTGAGGACAACCAATTTTGTAGTAAACATATTGAATGATTTTTACCTGGTCAATGAGCTGCCTTCTGTACTGGTTATCTTCATTCAGCACTTGTTCCCACAATGCATAATCACGGCGACGAACAAGGTAGCGGGCGAGATTTTTAAACAAAGAATTTTCATTACACACAGCAATAAGTTCAGCATCGCATTGACCACGTTCATATGCCAGAAAAGCAAAGTGAGGATCACGCTTCTCACAATATCTTAAACATTGATAAATAAAAAAAAATATGGGAAAGTCGAAAAAGTATTCACTAAATGCCTCACTTCCCAACCACTCGGCTATCGTAGAAAGGATTTTCCCTCAGAAATCGATCTGGGTTGTTATTCGCATCAATATAAATCTTAGCCATTGCGTTATGGGTTGCCGCATCGGTTGCACCCTCTTGCACACGCGTTTCCAGCCAATGAGAGAGCAGCTTCAATCTGCAAAGGATCTTACATAGGTTTGCCAGGTAAAAAAGAAGACTAGGAAACTTCACCTATTTCGCTTCTCCACCTCCGCTACCAGTTCATCTATATCAAACTTTCCACGAGTATTGAGAATCAACTGCTTGATTGCGTCTTCAGAACAGTCAACATCCAGTAAACCTCCGACAACAATAGGAAGACGAGCAGCATTAACCTGTACAAAAACCACTTAAACACCATTCTTTGCTTTCTGGTACCTATTCGTTTCATAAACGTTTTCTATCCTTCTTTCTAGTACCTACTCGCTTCATAACTTCATTTTCTATCGTTAAAAAAAACTCACTTTCTGCACAAATACTTCAATGTATTTTTGCAGCTGGTTCCTGTACAAGTAAAGGACAAGATCATGAACCATGTCATGACGATCGCAAACGATAATCAACGGTAACTGAAATCATATTCACTGATACAACAGACAGAACGAAAGAAGGAAAAGTTTAACGAGAATGTAACACACTTGATCCGCCAGCTTTGCCTCTTTAAGGAAATTTTTCACCCGCTCCGCGTCGTAGCAATTTGACTCTCGGCAAATACGTTCCACTTCCTTGATCTGTCCTGTTCGAGTGGCAGCCTTGAATGGGTCATAATACTTCTGCTTACCATCTTCTTATGTGGAATCATTAGCGAGTCAAAGTAGTACCCTTTTAACAACCACTCCATAATTACTATATGCCACAGTCACATACAGTCGCAATTAATATAAACATTTCAACGAAACCACACCTGTATGTACTTGAAATGCACTTCCGGATCTTGGCTAAAGTTTACGATAGAACCCAGGAAATAGAACAATCCTTCATAACTCTTGTGTGTTTCGAACATATCAATTAGCTTATCAGTTCCCAATTGCTCATGATATTTCGACGCGATCTGGACTACAACCTGAAAACACGAGCCTTCAAGTACCACGGGAAAAAAATAAAGGACAAAAATAAAGCGCTAGAAAGAAGTAAAAATTGCCTGCAAATTTTGCCGAATGTTTTGGGTAAGCATCGCTTTAAGGCATTCGAGCGAGTCGTCTACAGACAAAGAACCAAAGTAGTTAACTAGCCACTGAAAAAAGTGCTTTATTCCTCTGATTAGTTTGAAAACAAACAACGAAATAGAAACTCTGAATATACTACATCTTCAACAACCTACATCGGCCTTGAAATGAGTAGTGTGCACAACAGTACGCTTTATATCGTACAAATCGGTGAAGTGCTCGAGAGCACGCTGTAGTAGTCCTGCTTTCTCGCAAAGTTGTCCTATTTGAGGACGATCATAATGACTAAACATCTTATTTCCAAGGATGGCATCCGCAACCTAAAACAAATAGACTTCTCATTAAAAAAGAAAACTGACGGCCATGACGACATCAGTGTGACTACGTACTTGCGGGGCAGCGAGCAAATTCATCTCAAGAAGGCGTGTTTGTAGATGGCCTTCCTCGGGTTTGTCTCCTTTAAGCACCTCAAGCAGGAACGATGTGCACGGCTTGACTGCTTGAACTTCCATAAAGCAGTCAATTATCTGTAGTGAAAAGAGATTTAAACAAGAGAACCACCATTTAAAAATCCATCTTTTACCAAAATCATATCTGATAAGTCGATTCTAGATAAAAGGAGAGTAACTCAATGCTCACTTGGTTTAAGTCGGCTAACGGCTCCCCATTTTCACTTTCAGAAACCAACATCTGTGCGAATTTCGAACCAGCCTCCTGGTTTCCAGAACGCAAGATCTGTTAGACGTCGATTATTGTTTTTTTTTTCTGCTTAAATCTATAGCAATAATAAGCAGATAGAATTGTGCGAACCTGTCTCAACTGGAACAAATAATCTGGCTCAAACCCAACTCGCTTAGCATACAAAATGATTTTATCAAATTGACCCGTTTCTGCAAAGCATTGTACGACCTGAAACATGGTTATTTGTTACTGCATAATAACTTACGCCATTATAAACCAAGCTAATGACAAGGTTCATTTAATATTCGTTGCAATGAAAAATACACGTATACAAATACACTTATGCCGGCATGAGCATTACACTATTCATTCCAACCAATAACGAAAATCACCTTATGAGGAACGTTTCCTCTAAGGTAAATTGATAGAGCCACAGTAGGGTCATGCGGACGTACAAGATCGCCGAGTTCTTCGCAACATTCCAACTTTTGGTCGTTAAGCCTAAAAGGAAAGACATTTGCCACAGAACAAGACATGTAAGCACCTGTGAACATGTAGCAATTGAAAACAATGGACAAAACAGCGCACCACTTATTCAACAACTCTTTCCGACCTTGCGCAAGAACAGGTCGACACAGTTCGATGGTTTCGTACTTGTTTAGTTTTCCCTTAAAAAAGCCAAGTTATTATAAGCCATATGAGCAACGCCATTTCATGAATCCGACACTAACCTGGTCAAGGAGTATACCAAAGTATTGTAACAAAGGTGAGGCGCCACCACCAGGATTAGTTGGACACTGTTGAAACTTTTGGATAGTTTGTGGAGTGCGAAGGATTCCCTGGAGTACCATTTTATGTGTAAAAGAAGTAAGTAATGACAAAACAACGAATTTCAGAATTAAAAACCTGTGGAGCAGTTGCAGCTACTTTGGCTGCTTCCCCATACTGACCATTACCGAATAGCAAGTTGAACTTACGAACAAACAGCTCCTCAGCTCCTAAAGAAATCTACTGTAAGCATATTGTCGTGTAAGACTCACCCAGCCTCAACCTCACGAGTTGATCAAATGGATTTTGTTCAACAAAAAAAGTATTAAGAAGGTGTCGGCGTTGATCAATCCCTTAAGGATGCAAAATGCATTCAACTTCACTAAGCATCGTTGGAAGTTACTTAATGTATATCTGGCTTTTAAAATGAGTACCAATTTACCGACCCCCGGAGTGATGGAAGGCTCGGTCGGCTTTGCGTGTAGCGATCGATCCCGGGTGTATTGCAAGGTGCCTCCGACTACTGCGCTACACTACTCATTGAAACACCAACAGAAATATCCAACCAAACATATATCTACCTGGTAAATCACATCTAACAGCGAGTCGCAATGCCAGATCAGGATTTTGCAGTTGTTGCGTCACGAACGGTATCATATTATTCTCATCAATGGACACAGAAAGAACCTTTAAAATGTAATGTAAGGCATACGTTTAAAATATCCCACAAATGATAAACTTACCTGACCCTTCCGATTTATGCCCATAATTCCTCCGGTAGCTTGATATTCGCATGTAACAAAAACGGTGTCAGTAGAAATTCGATTCGAATAAATACGAGATCCAGATTCCATATCGTATAAGTGGACGAGACCGTGCTTCGTAACAAGGTAAGCAATGCCGTGTTTTGATGAAGTCTAGAACGACTCTATTTGAACTAATTGATAATGAATAGTAAACCATTTCCATAAATTGTCATAAAGCTTTTTCCCAACCATTCCCGATTTTCAAATATGATTCCAAATAAATTATCTGTGCAACGGTGTAAACTTTTATAACGGTTTACCACCTCATCATGGTTGGAAAGTGTTTCTGGGTGTCGGGCTGTGATAATCAGCGCGGATTTATTCACCCAGCAGATTCCCAAGGTGAGGAGTTCGGCGTCTCCACCAGGAAGCCCAGCTAAGAGTAAACCAATACCAGGATCCACCACCGTCCTTGTCAAACCAAACTCAGATCAATTCAAACTGGTCGCAAGTTTCCCGTTCCACAAGGGCGGCTATTGCCTGTAGTGGTGACGACTCGGGCTAAACCCTGGCTAGGCTAACCTTGGAACTCCAGGGAACCACAAGCGCTAAAGTAGTAAAACTCCGAAAAAGTGGAAATTATGCTGAGGCCCACACAACCAGCGAAGACGGGCCACCCATGTATCCAAGTAAGATCCGTGCAAGAAAAACCGTTATCTTTTTCTTATGTACATAAAGACAGATAAAACTGAATTTGCGTTATGTTTTGCTGCGATCCACCCTACCTTTTCCTACGGCACAAATTCCATTACCACTTACGTCACAGACGCCCAATGTTTACTAACGTGTATAGAATTTCACTGTAGCATGGTAAACGCACGTAATCGCTATATCGACTAATTCCATCATAATCTGCATGACTACTACTTTACTAACTAGGTCAATCACATAGTTAAACCATAGCTATGTCTTCTTCAATGTTCCCCATATGGAATGAACTACTTTTAATAAATTTCCCATCACCAAAATGAGTGACACTCCCTGATCGCAACACTTTCTTTTCCTTCTAATATCTCTAGTTTTCTTCAAATCTAACAAGACGAAAACTGCACTTCGACTGCGCGGTGTTTCAACTTCTCCATGCATTACTGAAACCTGACAATATCGAACGATGCTACAATAATATGACTAAGAAAAATCTCTGTAGGTAACAAAATCAAAGGATTAACCTGGAACCGGTAGTGAAATCAGCAAATATACTTCGATCGCATACCTGCTTTCTTGCATGACATAAGAACCCGCTGCTAAAGAGCCCTACTAGTCTTTCACAAGGTATAGATTACAACAGCGAGAACCACCACATCGTTACAGGGTATGGTCTGCCTCATTCAAAAGCTAACACTGTAAACTAATATGAAACAAAGTACGAAATGAACCTGCATTGAAACAGGAAAGTCGTTGGCAGTCTCAGCAGTGTACGGTACATCGACAGCTTTCTTTGGGAAAGGTTGATTTCCGGTTGGGGGTGAACCAACTTCTATGACGTGAAGCTAAGTAGAAAGTATTATCAATAAGCTCGCAAGAGTGAAACGAAACTGTTTCGTCTGATTTGTATTATACAATCACAAGGCTCACTTTTCCACCAGCTTCGTTTTTCACAGAAAAACAAAAAAGGTTAGACGGATGCGGATTGCCATCCATTTTGAAACGAACAAACGAGGCTACGTGTCCTTCGATTGGTTGTGAAACCCTTCGCTCAGTGCTATACAATTGCATATTCCCAACAACACGATTCTCCTTAATCATATATTAAAAAACAATGATACCACCTAAGAGAGCATAATGTTTAACTTCTAATTTATACCCTACTTTTTTCATGCAGAGTATTACGTGAAACGCAACTACAATGACGCTGAGATAACTGCAAAATCCAGACCCCAGGCCAGATTCGAACCTGTGATTACGCCATGCGGCGGCCAAAGTGTTAACCACTGCACCACTGTGGCAACTGCTTGGTTTTTCAGCCAGTTATTTACCCCTACGGTGTCATCAGCAACCACCCGGCAAATGAATTACTCATCATCAAAAGGATATAATGTGATAAAAAATACCTTCGCAGCTATTCCTACAAGTACCAGCCACTTACACTCCGAATCAGCACGATAATTTATTATTTGACTTCCCGCAAGCGACTGATGTCTGTCAAACATTTTTACAGGTGCCGTCTCACCTTAAAGGAGAAAAAGGTACGCTAATCTCTGTCGAATGTGAAATCGAGAGAACAAATGGGCAGACGTACCTTCAATCGACCAGTGATATACCGCAGTTTCGCTAACCAGAGCAATCGTTTTCTCATTGATCCATTTCCAAAAGATGATGTCTTCAGCATTTTGATGAGCTTTGACTTTTGCTTTCAATTCGATGTTGAAGATTTGAAGGGTTTTACTAGCTAAAAATTAAAGATGCAAACAGAGAACAGAAAAAAACTTTCTACTTCAGAACCCTGTTTGTTACGGAAATAAAACAAGAAGGAAAGCATTACTTCCATTACATACTTGCAAACATAGTGGATTTAGAGAACATTTTAATAGAGGAGAGTTCTAAACAGACAATGTTTGTTCAATCCTTGAGTCCACGTCAAAATTCCGCCTACACAAAAACACTTCTAAAGCTTAAAAATCGTGATAAATTCCACCATTTCAGGCGATTTTTATGAGGTAAAACCTCTGCGCTTTGTTTATAGCAGTCGATAACCTGTTGATAAGTAAAAAAAAGGACAAAGGTTCTGCATTGATCAATCTCTGAAGGATAAGCCATGTATTCGAGTTAAGCATCGTTGGAGGTGGTCGAGTGCATATCTGGCCTTTACAATGGCTCTCGGTAGCCTACTAATGTATGGAGCCAGTACTGCTATTCTCCCAGAAGTCTGGCACCAATCTGCCTATACCCCGAAGGGATGGAAGGCTTGGTGAGTCTAAGACGCAGGGTTCGATCTAAT